>CAUZXS010001939.1:0-22500 GCA_963585895.1 Sepioteuthis lessoniana
CTGAGAATGCCGATGACTCTAGGGTAAGATGTCCGACTGACATAATGCCAACCGGGTTTCGATCCCAGCTTGAAGAATCTCGCAGGTCTAGCTACACTAAAGATTTGTGATACAAAGAAAAATTCTGTTTGTAGATGATAATATGTATATATATATATATATATATATATATATATATATATATATATATATATATAATTTCTGTGTTTAAAGGTTACGGTATCTACAGAGCGAGTGCTCAAAAGCTGTGATAGAGAATACATTATTTGGAAGATGTCTTTCTTAAGCCTGTGGGTCAAGTCTTATCTGATATTATGTAAGGTAAATCCGATTCCTTTTTATATTCCATACTTTTCATGTAATACACCCGCATAGTACTCACAATTTTTCAGAATGTCGTGTTTCCTAAATAACATGAAAGTATAAGACTATCAGTTTCTGTATAGGAGGATCCTTAAATAAGTTTCCAGATTTTTTTCGTTTGTTTGATAGTAGACGCATGGAATTCTAGTCCCCTTCGGTGTAATCTCCTCCGATGCAATGCACTTGTACTGTTCCAACAACTTCTGGAAGGCCCCATAGAAGTCCTATTGTATGAGCGTGTCAATCACCTTCGTCACAGCCTCTTTCAACTTCTCAATTGTCTCATAACGACAGCCTTTGAGCTTAGAGAATAACCAAAAGTCACAGAGAGCAAGGTCTGGACTATGGGGAGGCTGATGAACTGTCTTGATGCCCATCTTGGTCAAACAGTATGTGACAAGGATGGAGTTGTGGACTGGTGCATTGTCCTCCTGGAAATGCCACTGACCCGATTTGAAGAGTGCTGGCCACTTCCGATGGAATCTCTTCCTGAACTCCCTTAAAACCTCAGCATAGTAACCCTAACCCTAATCGTTTAGTTAATCAACTCTGGTGTATTGACTCCCTTACGCCTCCCATACCTCTCATCATCGCTCACTAACTCCCTGACTTCCTTGAGTGTCTTATGCCACTCAAAAACTGATGCTCGATTCATGCAAGATGATCGAAAAGCAGTCTGAAGCATTTCATACGTTTCTGTGGCATTTTTTCCAAGTTTAAAACAGAATTTTATTGCATATCGTTCGTCTAAAGTGTCCTCACGTCCAGATTGCATTTTTGAACTTCACCAGCTGTGACAATCAGGCTTTAGTAGGGTGTATTCCAATTGCTGCTGTAGCTGTTTCTTTTTAAGCTGAAATCATAAAAATTAGTCAGACATCTCATAAGCTGTATAGCAATAACATACTGAATTTTCAAGTGTCTAAGACAATTTTAAATGCTTGTACAAAAAAAGGTTTGGAAACCTATTGGAGGCACCACGTATGTTTTTTTTTTAATTCTGCTATATATTATCTACAAATATACACACACATAAATACACAAACACACCTGGAGGTAAATGGCAGTACATCTGCTGATTAGTGGGATGCTGCTTCCAGGATTTGTTCAAAATAGCACGGATCTTGTAAGTTAATAACGAAGTAATTTTTTTAAAAGTTTTTTTTCTTAAATCAAGAGAGTGCTCACCTGCTGTCCAGCAGAGCATGATTAAACCTTAAAGAGATCAACATTTCACTTGTTTATGTTGGTTTCATGACTATAAGTTTCAGGTATTTAGTATACAATCATCAGATACAACCTGAAATTAAATGAACGAGGAAAATAATTATCAAATACTGAATATTCTCAGCACAATGCAAGAAATGGCTGAATGATAAACGGAAGTAGAAAGCGGGGTAAGAAAAAAAATTCGTTATTATAATGTCATCATCATGTGGCGCCACCCCTCCCTATCATCCATCGCTTCTGGTAGATCCTTAGGACTACATCCCGTATCTACACAGAGCTGCTGTATGTAGGTTCGATCTGGTCGTCCTGCCTTTGCTCAGCCATGTGAAGGGGTCCACGGGAGTACATCACTTATGAGTTCGTCCTTACTTCTCCAGCAGTCTCCCGCATGTTTGGTTCGTCTAATTTTGATAGTTTTCGTGATGGGTGGTCAGTGGCCGTACAGTTGCTGCTTTATGGGGGGGTTGCCTCCAGGACTTGTTCTATATTGCTCGCAGCATTCTTATGTAGTTGCCGTCAAGTTTTTTTCTCCATCCGTTTTGTTAGCGTCCATGTAGTGCATCCATATAGCAGTATCGACACGATCGCTGCTTGGAAGAAACTACAAAGTATAAATACAAAAACAATGGTTTATTTTTAAGGCATATCAACTCTTGTGGGTTATTTCCTGCCAAACCCTGTTAATATATATATTGTCATCCACAGACAGACTGTTTCGTTGTATCACAACCCTTCAGTGTGGATAGACACGTAGGACGTTTGAAGCTGGGATCGAAACCCGCCCAACTTTAGGTTAGACTTAATATCATACTGCTCAGCCAGCAAACGAACCACGTCAGCTAGGGGAATTATAAGGCATTATGTAGTAGCTTTCGTTTGTTTACATTTTCGCCTTACCGGATACCAGAGTGCTCGATTCATTCGAAGAGCTTTCCATTATCCATGATTTGTTTGGGAATAGTTTGTAGTTAACATCATTTTTTTAGCGAGTCAGAGGTAATTTGTTTAAATAGTTTCAAGTATTGTTATCAAACACTTATAATTCTATTTAGTATTGATCATTTGTTTTCACACAGCTAAATTGTTTTAAGTATTACTAACACAGATAATTCAATTTGGAAGAAATCATTTGTTTGCTTACAATTTCAAGTATAGTAAATTGAATATTTCTATTACATACATAGATGGGGCTCTAACAGGTACAACTGATCAGGGACAGAGTTGACCTTGAAGTAATGGCAATAAATTCCTACGTTCAAGGACTGAAGCTGCACTATTAGATGCTTTTAATGTCAAAGCCAGGACTTGCATTGGTGGGTGTCTTACTCCTCTATGCAGTCGGCATATTCAACAGCCCCAGCTGACAGGGTGTGTATAAGATTGTCCCTAGAGACTGAGTAAGGTCCACTAAATTAGATGCTGCTTCATTAAAGAAAAAATGGCCGTATTAATGAAATTTGCTGAACAATTCAGCTAGAAGACAAGTTTTCTCACTGAAAGGAAATTGAACTAAATAAAACTGTTCGTAACAGATTTCAATGCGGTGGTGAATAAATAAAGGATGATTACAAATTTGGTCAATATGTTTTCATTTTCTTTGTTTAAAGGCATATCAACGTTCGTGGGTTATCTAATATCAATGCCATTCTTGTAGAAGAACAGGAGTTTAACCCATAACTGGAGGGGATAAGGAGGTTCATGCCTTTCCCAAGGGTATTAATCCAAAAGTGAACGTAATAGCTTGACAAGAGTTCGAACTCGCTTACTTCTTGGCCGCAGGGAGGAACCCGTGGTGTAATTCATTGGAAATGAATACGGTGACTCAAGTTCAAATCCGGGATTAAACTGACGGCATTTCACACAGCGCTTATTCCTTTGGGAAAGGTATGTATCGAACTATTCTTCCTCGAACTATAAATAAATTGTATGACAGACTGAGCCCTTTAACCCTGGTGTGGCAACTGGTCTAGGAGAAGAACTCTTTTAAACTCAGCTTAAAAAAATTGAACTTTTCTCACATCCTGTTTATGTGGAGGGGTAGGTAAATATATTCTTCAAGGCTGAAGTCAAGCACTTTAGCTTTTACGCCACGCGAACTCTCCAGGGTCAGTATGGTACCAATAAGAAAAAAATATATATGGATATTAATTTATGGAACAACCTCAAAACAACAAGAGAAAGATGATTATATATTTAATAAGTAAAACTTTTAGTCATAAAGAGGGAAGATACTAATTTCTTTAAAGTTTTATTGTGCTCTGTTGGCAAACAGTTGAGTACTTTTGTGATTTTAGAAAAAAGGTTTTTAATCGACTTAATGCTGCGAGGTGTTTTAAACCAATCCTAAAAGTAGTACCCATCAAATCAGTAGCTGTAAGACCACTTACCTTCCATCTCACAAACTAACCAAATAAAACTAACAAGACATGCTGGGCTATGCTAGGGAAGGAAGTAAGGAAGAACTCATTAATAAAGTTCTCCTATAGACTCCTACACAAGAACACACCTGTGTTGGTCGATCAGCAAAGACTTATATTAATCAGTTCTGTGCAGATAGTTGATGCCATCTAGAGGACCTCTTAATGCGATGGACGATTGGGACGGATGGCGAGACAGACAGTATAGAGAATTCGCGTAATTAGATTATCTTGAAGTTGGTTTATATATACACACATATTGAATGAGGGACAAAGACAGAGACAGAGATAGAGAGGGAGAGAGAGAGAGATGGTTTGGTTTGGTTGGGTTTTATGGCACATCAACCATTGTAGATTATTAAATGCCAAATCCATTTTTATACATATTAGCAGTTCTATTTCAAACAATTCAGTTTAGTATAAGTGCAGGTTTTGTTTACACACAGTGAAATGTAAAAACAGTTTCATTTCAAACTATTTAGCTGAGCATAAGTACACAGTTTAAATATCGAAACAGTTCTATTTGAAATAATTCAATTTAGCATAAGTACACAGTTTACATATCCAAAACAGTTCTATTTCAAGCAATTCAGTTTAGCATAAGCATAGTTTTTTGCTTACACACAGTTAAATGTAAAAATAGTTCTTTTTCAAACAATTCAATTTAGCATAAGTACACAGTTTAGTTCTATTGTACCCATAGATAGGATCATATCAGGTGCCACCAGTCCGGGCCAGAGTGGATCTAGGAGCGATGGCAATAAATGGGTATTCCGCATTCCCAAAAGCTTTAGCATTACTAGAGCCTCTCCATCAGATTGTTTGGTGTCATATATAGGACACTCGTTGGGGAGGATCTTACCCCTCTGCAGAGAAGCAGTCGGTGTATTCTGCAGCTCAAGTAGCCTGTGCCAAGGGCGAGAGCGAGAGAGAGAGAGAGAGAGAGAGAGAGAGAGAGAGATTTAAAAAATGTTAAAACTCCTTATCAAGCACTTTTACTAAACAATCAGAACTGATATTATAGTTTCAAATAGTCTGTATCTGTTTACTATCCCTGTCAACACATTCATGGAATCTTCCCCAGATGATCTGAAATGTTGACATTAAGTGTTAACAATTTTTAATCACCTGTGGAAGATTCCAACATGTGTTGACAGGTGAGATGAAAAGGTGAAAACTGAAATCATAACACCACTTCAGCTTGTCTAATAAAAGTCTTCACGTAGAATTGTTCACATTCTTCAAAATTATCATATATATATATATATATATATATATATATATATATATATATATATATATATATATATATATATATTAGAATGATTTTAAGATATATAGAGAATAGACTTCAAACATGTTTGCATATACTAACCTAAAAATCTCATTCTCAAGAGTGGTTTTAGTCTATTTATATATTGAAAAAAAAACTGGCTGCTATTGGCCAAGTGGGTAGAATGTTCGCCAATGGGCTGGGAGTTCAATCCCATGTCACGTCACACCAAAGACTTTAAAAAGGGTGCTTGATACCGCCTTGCTTAACACTCAGCAATATAAGGTACGTATCAAGGGTAAAGTGAAGCTATCCAGGAAAAGGAGTTGCGCCCTCCCCGACATCTCGGGGTTGTAGCATTTGAAAAGGGAGCATTCGGGTCACCCTGGACTACGGTCGCCAACTTTACTTTATATGTTAAAATCATTTTATTATTGGAATATTGTATTATTTGCTCTGCACTTTCATGTTATAATGTTGTGTAATAATGTTTGCGGTTCCGCGACTGTTTTAGATCTTATTCAACATTTTAGATTTTATCTAGCGGTGAGGGTACCAGTTTCCGTTATATATATATATATATATATATATATATATATATATCATCTAACCCAAGCGGTGGTCGTGTCGATACTGCTATATGGATGCACTACATGGACGCTAACTAAACGAATGGGGAAAAAGTTTGACGGCAACTACACAAGAATGCTGCGAGCGATATTGGACAAGTCCTTGAGGCTACACCCGATAAAGCAGCAGCTATACGGCGACCTACCTCCCATCACGAAAACTATGAATGTTAGACGAAGCAGACATGCAGGACACTGCTGGAGAAGTAGGGACGAGCTCATAAGTGATGTACTCCTATGGACCCCTTCACATGGCCGAGCAAAAATAGGGCGACTAGCTCGAACCTACATGCAGCATCTTTATGTGGATACAGGGTGTAGCCCTAAGGACCTGCCGGAGGCGATGAACGATAAGGAGGGGTGGCGAGAGGGTCAGGGATATCCGTGCTGATGGCACGACAAGATGATGATGATGATATATATATATATATATATATATATATATATATATACATATTGTCACCCATAGACAGACTGTTTCGTTGTATCACAACTCTTCAGTTTGGCTAAGCATGCTGGATTCTTAAAGCTGGGATCAGAACCTTAGTCGGATATCTTACCCCGAACCATCATCATTCTCAGCTGAAGCGAAGGAAATTTTTATGTATATATTTATTTACATATACGCTTATCGGCTTCCAAAGTACTCTATTCATGAGAAGAGCTTTGCGTTTACGCGTAGTATTGACAATAAAAATTATGTGGTATCAGTAAATATTTTAAAAATGGGCTCAATACTTTTTAGCGGAAATTTAACAAGATTACCAATATCAAAAAATTATATTTTCCACCGGTTACTCCGTGTTCCAATTTGTTCTGATCCTCAAGGGAACTATTATAATGAAATATTTCCTTTAAATATATGTAACTCTCCTTTTTGGAGTTATAAAAGGTCTCTCACAAGATAAATACATGTTACTGTTCTCTTTGGGGTTTTGAAAGATACATTATATGATATATATATATATAAATATATACAGATATATATATATATATATATATATATATATATATATATATATACTCCCCTGCCCCCGTGAGGTTGAGTTCTCCAGCGAATGAAGTAATCGTGTTGCCATTAGCGTTTATTGCAAGTCTCTTCATACATATCAATTGAGGTCTCGGCAGCCGTTGAACGGATGTATGTAAACAATAGTAATTGTGATTCATAACCGTTTAGAATTTACTTCGCAGCTGATGGTTCCTCGTGGCTGAAGGGTTAGAGGCTTGGCTTGGCGTTTGAGTCAACCAGGTTTCGGTCCCGGCTACGGGATACTAATATATCTAGCCACACTGATGAGTTCAGATAGAACAAAACATATCTGTCTGTGGATGACTATATATATATATAGTAGTATCATTTGGTCCAGTTAAACCGGAGTTGGGAGTAATTTTTGGTGTTTTTGATTTATATCAAAATCCATAATCCATAGAAATAAATTTATAATCCTAATGTGACCGGTTTTTGTTTTTTCTTAAAGAATATATATATATATATATATATATATATATATACTAACCTCTGCCCACGAGTAGTATACGACACCAAGTCATTTTTAAGCTAAGTTTAAAAGGCTTTGTTTTCCTTCTCCTAGACTGGTTGTGCTACCAAGGTAAAAGAGTCTAGTCTACCCTACTATTTATCTGTAGCTGTAGATGGAATTGTTAGATTCATACCTTTTCCAGGAGTATTTGCACAGTATGGAAAGCAAACGGCTTCGACTAGGATTTGAACTCGAGTCACCGTGTCAGTTTCTTATGACATTACACAACGAAGAGTCATATGATAGATACATGCTACTCTCCTCTTTGGAGTTATAAAAGCTCCATCGTATGGTTGATATTTTACTTTCCTATTTTGAGTTATAAAAAATCTAACACCTGACAGATCTACGAGGTGCATACGAGAAGTTTCCAGACTTTTTTCGTATGGGCATGTAAAATTATTGTAGAGTCTTGAAAATTCAGTGTGTTTTTGCTATACATCTTATGAGATGACTGACCAACTTTTATGATTTCAGGTTTAAATGAACAGCTACAACAGGAATTGGAATACACCCGACTAAAGCCTGATTGTCACAGCTGGTGAATTTCAAAAATGCAATCTGACACTTTAGAAGAACGATATGCAATAAAATTCTGTTTTAAACTTGCAAAAAATGCCATAGAAACGTATGGAATGCTTCAGACTGCTTTTGGAGCATCTTGCATGAATCGAGCGTGAGTTTTTGAGTGGCATAAGAGATTCAAGGAAGGCAGGAAGTCTCTGAGAGATGATGAGAGGTGTGGAAAGAGTAAGGAAGTCAATACACCAGAGACGATTGGCCAAAGGGTTAGGGTTAGGGTTACTATGTTGAGGTTTTAAGGGGGTTCAAGAAGAGATTCCGTCGGAAGAGGCCAGTACTCTTCAAATCGGGTCAGTGGCATTTCCACCAGGACAATGCACCAGTCCACAACTCCATCCTTGTCACAGACTATTTGACCAAATGGGGAATCAAGACAGTTCGTCCCTATTGTCCAGACCTTACTCCCTGTGACTTTTGCTTATTCCCTAGCTCAGAGGCTGTCGTTATGAGAGAATTGCGGAGATCATAAAGGCTGTGACGAAGGTGGTTGACACGCTCACACAAGAGGACTTCGATGAGGCCTTCCAGAAGTTGTTGAAACGGTACAACTCGTGCATTGCAGTAGGAGGAGATTACTTCGAGGGGGACTAAAGTTTCATGTGTGTACTATCAATAAAAGTGCCCATATGAAAAGTCTGGAAACTTATCGTGTGCACCTCGTATGTAACTCTTCTTTTTGAGTTAGAAAAAGAGCTATTGCATGAGAGAGATATGTCACTCTCCCATTTATAGGTACGCTGCTCTCCTATTTGGAGTTATAAAAGGTCTATCTTCTAATTTAAACCAGCCTGGCTGCTAAACAAATATTTATTTGATATCAACACTTGTACACAAATTCAGAGCGATTATTTAACAGTCTCTGTGGTAATGGAAATCTGATACAACTTAACTTTTGATCGCAACACAACCTCCAAGATTTTGTTTACTCGAACGAGGTGTACATGAAAATTAACCCGCCTTATCGACTGGGGATTACACCTTTGATGAGGGTGAAGACTCCCTCAATGAAGTCACCTGTTGGCCGTGGATGGCTTCCCGTTGCTGATTTGCAACATACTCTTTGGCCCTAACTAGACGAAACGAACGGTAGAGGCCCAATCTGATCAGTCAGCTGGTCATGTCAAGCCCTGGCATCTATATGGTTGTCCCAAACGTATTCTTTAAATTCCTCAAGTAGTAAACAAACCCCATCCCTTTTAGCTTAAAGGGGCAAAGCGTTGACTAGGGGTCAATCGCTTTGAGTAAAACAAGACTTTGAGTGCCCTGGGTATGGCAATAAACTGCATCTAATAGTGAGGCTAGTGTCCAAAAGTTTACGGAATGTGGAGTAGCACATCATTACCATTACTCCCAGGTCCACTTTGACTCAGACTGGTTGTTTCTGTTAGGGTTTCATCTATGGATCAAAGTGAACTGCTCAATTATTTACTAGAGATCATTATTACAATTATTATTATCATCATTTGAAACCATACAGTTGTTTACAAATTGTTCGTATTATATAGGAAAACTTAATAAATAGAGTTATTAGTGTTAAATAACTATACTTCAAACTATTTAACTGCGTGCAAATAAATAATCTCTAATTCTTTTTAAAATAGTTACCTACAAACTATTGGCTTACAAATCAAATCATATATATATATATATATATATATATATATATTAAAATTTCGTTGAGCATAATTGCCATTTTCTGTCTACATATTTTCTTATTAATCCTTTCATATTGCCGTATTGATTTTATTGTATTCGGCGGGAATTGATTGATATATTTTCCATAATTGTTTATTTCCCAAGTACGTTCTGCCCGACTTTGGGCCATCATCAGGGGAGGATGTATGACAAAAGTGATGTAACTTTTGTATGTACACTACTACTTTATAAGAAGAGCATCTGGGCCGTTGCAGTGCGTAGCGTTTACTTTTAAAATTGTTCTATAAATAGTGTCAGTAGCTAAAAACATTTAAGTACATTAGCACTGGTTTGAAAATTAATTGATTCTTTTAAGTTTGGGTTACATGTTTCTAATATGTAGTGCTTCGAGAATCTGTAGTTTTTGTTTGTTATTTTGATGTTCTAATATTGTTGTACATATATATATATATATATATATATATATATATATATATATATATAATTCTGCAGTCTGTGGTTAACTCTGCAGTCTGTGGTTACTGGTTCGATCTCCCGTGGTGGAGAGCACAGTATGCACTGCTGATGAAACCTAATAAGATCGAAACAGCTGTCCAGTGTTTCCGTATGTTGCAGAGAATGGTTGCCGGGTTTTCTTATCATAGTAATTCAGTTAAACCCCCCCCCATATATATATATATATATATATATATATATATAAACAGGATTTGGCATTAGATAACCCCCAAGGGGTGATACGCGATAAAGCACCAATCAATCAATCAATCTGAATAGATCCTTAAGAGTAGAAACAATGGATGTTAAAACTAGCAGCACAATTACAAACTTCAATCAACAAGATATATAAAAAATATTAGATACAATTACGAAACCAGAACACCTACAATGCATAATCCTGTGAAGCAAAAGCTGCCTGTCGTTTGTGTCGCGTTTCAACAATTCGTTTAAAAAAAAACAATATTTGCCAACAAACTATTGGCTTAGAACTGACATATATATATATATATATATATATATATATATATATATATATATATATATATTCCAAATTAAGTAATCTACAATGGTTGATATGCCGTTAAACACCAACTTACTAAATAGTGAATTAGACTCCTCAAACAAAAATACTGCAGCTCATAAAGATTAAATCCCAATAAAACCAAAATCCTAAATAGATCAGGGAGTTTAGATAGTAGTAGTTTATTAAGCTTTTTGTCCAGATGTTGCACAAGGTCGAATGAACTGGGCACCCTATGGGACTCGAACTCACTCTTGCAAAATTGCTAGTTAAGATTGCTAATCATGATACAACCCAAGGTGCCCTAGGAGCTACGAAAGTATAAATTCTAAAAAATCGACATTGTGTTTTATGGTATATCAACCATTGTAGGTTATTTAATGCCAAATCTTCTTTATACATATATATTAAATATATAGGATTTGGTTTGGTTGTGTTTTATGGCATATCAACCATTGTAGGTTATTTAATGCTAAATCCTCTTTATACATATATATAAAATATATATGATTTTGTTTGGTTGGATTTTATGGCATATCAACCATTGTTAGTTATCTAATGCCAAACCCTCTTTTTACATATATATTAAATATATTAGATTTAGTTTGGATTGGTTTTATGGCATATCAATCATTGTAGGTTATTTAATGCCAAATCTTCTTTATCACTAACAATTCAATTAAAATATCAGTCACTTATTTAAACACAGATGAATGATCAAACAGTTCTATTAAAAAAATCAATTTAGGATTAGCCATTTGCTTGCACTCACTTTAAATGTCATACAGTTCTATTTGATCCATAGATAGGATCCTATCTGGTGGTATCTCTCCGAACCAGAGTGGACCATTCAAACAAATTGAATTGTTTGAAATATAAATTTTTGATCATATAACTGTGTGTAAACCAATAACTGATGGTTAACTAAATTGTTAGTGATAGATCGCAACGTTGGAACCATTTAAGGTTTGCTTTGGTTTCTTTGTTTAATGGCATATAAACCTTTGTAGTTTATTTAATGCCAAAGCCATTCTCCAAGAAGAACTGTAGTGATACTATTTAACCCATAGCTGGGAGGATAAGGGGGCTCATACCTTTCCCAAGGGTATTTGCCCGAAAGTGAACGTAATAGCGCAACTGGAGTTCGAACTCGTGTACTACGATTCTGCAGTCCATCGCTTTAACCATTACACTACGAGGACACCCCCCTGGAATCATTTAAGATTATTGAGTTATGTTTACAAATCATATATATCTAATATATTTGCATAAAGAGGATTTGGCAGTAAATAACCAACAATGATTGATATGCCATAAAACCAAACCAAACCAAATACGAGTAACTTTAAACATATTCCTTTGATCCATAGATGGTACCCTAATAGGTACTACCACTCTGGGTCAGAGTGGACCTGGGAGTAATTCCTCAAATCAGCTGAAGTAGAGCCCCAGCAACCGATGCAGTTTAAAGTCATAGTCAGGACAATCCTTTGCGGGATGCTATTACTCCTCTATAGAGTATAGAGTTACCATATTCTAAATCACGGATATATATATATATATATATATAGAGAGAGAGAGAGAGAGAGAGTCAGGGGAACCCACTGCTGTCGGTACGCCCTGATGATTATGATGATGATGCGAGAAAAATAAAGTCACTGCCCAGCCAATTTTGGCCGCATGACTCTGGTCTCTATTACAAGAGAGAGAGAGAGAGAGAGAGAGAGAGAGAGAGAGAGAGAGAGAGAGAGAATCAGGGGAACCCATGCTGTCGGTACGCCCTGATGATTATGATGATGATGCGAGAAAAATAAAGTCACTGCCCAGCCAACTTTAGCCGCATGACTCTGGTCTCTATTACAAGAGAGAGAGAGAGGGGGGGGAGATAGAGAGAGAGAGGGAGATAGAGAGAGAGAGAGAGAGGGAGATAGAGAGAGCTTCCACAAAGAAAATATTACACAAAGAGAATCCTCAGTTTAGAGCACTTTTCGTCAAAGACAAAACAAAAAAAGAAGTACCCAGCTGAGCAATAATAGAAATAGAAGAGTACGTGTTGTATGGCTCAGTACAGACATAAGATTCTTTTCTTTCTTCCGCCCATGGCACACGGTCTATTATTGATTATACGATGAATTAAAGAAGAAGAAGAAGAAGAAGAAGAAGAAGAAGAAGAAGAAGAAGAAGAAGAAGAAGAAGAAGAAGAAGAAGAAGAAGAAAAAAAGAGTACAAGAAAAAAGGTGAAAGAAAAGAACAGGGACCCAACATGATACACATTGTATGTGTCGACAAGTGTAACAACAATAGGATTTGTGATGTCCGTCTAGTGATCACACCTGTGGCAAGAAAACGGGTGGGTGGGTGAGTGTGGGTTCGGGTATTTATACATGCTGCACACACGCGGTCACGTGCGCTCTCGAACAGGTGCGTATGCAAATTCAGAAGTGTAAGAGCTTTTCTTGTTTTTGAAAGTGGACAAGGGGGAAAGTCGATTTGAAGATTGGACAAGGAGAGGGGCACATTCAGCGGCAAAAGTAAAGCAAGCCACATGAAAGCCTACTGAAAAGAGAGAGAGAGAGAGAGAGAGAGAGAGAGAGAGAGAGACAAAAAGAATACATCCGATTCTTCTGGCTTCGTTTTGAGATCGTCAAAGATGCAATGTGTCTTTTGTCCAGCCGACTCTATTATTCCTTTTTCCTTTGTAACGAGATTATCAAGACGATAACGAAGTTTTCATCAAAGATGACAGTGTTCATTTAAGATTCACTTTTTTCACATCACACAAAAAAGAATCAACACACAATAAAGACTAATTAGATTAATGTTTATCTTTATTATCAAACATCTCGTGGATGCAGAGGTGGAGGTTTCCCATGTATTATATGACGGCTAATTCTCCTTTATGACATCTCTCAAGGTAAAAAGAGTTATAGTGTGTACCCATCTCCTTTCCAATTAACATTAGACAGACTTCACTGAGTTATAAGGTACTACCTGTAAAAAACAATCTCTGACATAAGATATGATAATTTGGGAGGTAGGATAAAATAAAAAAAATAGAAAATAAAAACAGAAATAAGATAAAGAAATTTGGATACATTTTATTGCAAGAAATAAAATTTGTTTTTGAGTGGATGTTTTCTGACATTGAAGAACTGATATATGTATTTAACTATTTAACTAATATATGTATCTAACTATATATATATATATATATATATATATATATATATATATATATATATATAACTATTTAACTAATGTTTTACTATATATATATATATATATATATATATATATATATATATATATATATATATAACTATTTAACTAATATATGTATTTAACTATTTCAGCGTAATTTGCGGACTTTTGCGTATACCTGATTATGTGACACAAACCATCTTGTATTTATTTTGGTAGGGTTTATTCTATTTTTTATTCTTTTTTATTTTTTTAAATTTTTATTTATTTATTTATTTTTTGCTTTTGTGGTTTGTTTTTACCCGTAATTTTTAAACTGTTTCTCGCAACCAAAAGCTTCTTACTATAAATGGATTTCAGGACTTAATTAATCTTGTAAATATTTAACAGAACCGTTCCCTCAGGAGCAAAGTGCGACATAAGGTCAATTTTTAAGCGGAGTTGAGCTGGTTTGAATTCAGAATTTTCATTCTCCTTGACTGGTTGCCTTACTAGAGCCAAGGAGCATAATCTACCCTACAATTTTAACTATAGCTGGGACAAGAGATGGATTCATGCATTTCCAAAGGAGACATTAACAAGAAGTGAAATGTAAACAAATTGTATATATATATATATATATATATATATATATATATATATATATATATATATATATATATAGCTGTTCGTAAGTAGTAGGGCAACTGGGATTCTTTTACCTTTTTATGGTAACCGAACTAGGAGAAGGAAAACCCTAAACCCCGCATAAAAATGGTTCTTGTCTTACATCCTGCTCGTGTGGAGAGGTTGCTATACAAGGTGCAGAAGCAAAATTAAACGATTCTATAATAAAACCTAGATAAATTTTGATTTTAAACAATAAGCAACAATATATATATATATTATATATATATATATATATATATATATATATATATATATATATATGTGTGTGTGTGTGTGTGTGTGTGTGTGTGTGTGTGTGTGTGTGGTATAATGGGATGGAGTTAGCCTGACATTAAAGATTATCTGCGCTCACATTCGCTTATATTATTTGGTGAGACATAAATTCCCCCCTCAAATGTCAATTTTTAAGTGATGCACATCCAGTTGCAACTCAGAGTTTTCCTTCTCATAGAGTGGTTACCTTACAAGACTATTGAATTCAGTCTGCCCAACTGATAATAGCTGAGAGAAGCCGCATACAGGATTCGAATTCGTGTCGCCGATAACCGTTACGTCACTTTATGATTCGCTTTAACATCGGAACATGTTTGGATTTGATGTGTTTATCTGGCATTTTGCACTATAACTAAAATATTCGTCTTTTTTAGTTCACCGTCTTCTTTCTGCGTATAAATTCTAATCTACTTGTTCACAGTTCTCCTAAATTACAAAAAGAATTAAAGATTTAATATCATTCTTTTCTTTTTTTTTTTCATTCACTAATAATCTATATTCTTTTCTCTTATGTAATTAAGTTGCGTAATTACAGTTTATCTCATTTGTAAATTTCATTGCTAAAAATAAATAGATAAGTCCTTAAGCGAACTATTATTCGATTTTCAGACCTTTTCGAGGCTCTTGAGAGATTTGTTTTAGCCTTGAGGCTGATGTCATTTTAATATACGAACAATGAACTGTAGAGACAATGTTTGTGCTGATTTAGACAATAGACAGATTTTGATAATACAAGGCTTATTACAACTGTTTAAGTAAAGAGAAAGAGTTTCCTCGGAAATCTACATTTTTATATGTTGGTCGGATATATATATATATATATATTATATATATATATAATATATATATATTAATATATATATATATATAGTATGTTAATTTCGTTCGTATTATTAGCAAAGAATAAGGATATCGTCAACATATCTTAGGTATATTGGAGGTTTTTTAATGCTATTGAATATTATATATATGTATATATATATATATATATATATATATATATATATATATATATATTTAATAGCATTAAAAAACTTCCAATATCCCTAAGATATGTTGACGATATTCTTATTCTTACTAATAATATAACGAAATCAGCATACTATAAGACACCTTCCCAAAAATTCAGTTCTTAACTTTACTCATGAACTAAACAAAAACAATAAAATTTCCTTTTTAGATGTTCTCATTGATACTAACAACATGATAACTTCACTTCCTCTACTGACAAAAACCCTCTGATAATAATTCCTGTACCCTTAACTTTGAAAGTGAATGCCCCTTCAGATATAAAAAGCAATTATTAATAACCTAATGTAGTACTCAATAAAACAGACTACCATTCAAAACTATAAAATATTCTCCATTACTATATATATGTATATATATATAAGCGCTCGTTTGTAGTTTTGTAATAGTTATCACCATTGGAATGGATACAGTAATCAGAGATCAAATCCTAGACAAGGCTGTTTGTATTTCATACAGTGCTTAAATACTTGGGAAAAGGATACATCTAACTATTCCCCCACCCCCACAAACTGTGGCTGTTGGTAAGTAGTAGGGCAACTGGATTCTTTTACCTTTTTATGGTAACGAACTAGAAGGAAAACCCTAAATTCCAAATTCCGCATAAAAACTGATCTTTTCTTCCATCCTGCTCGTGTGGAGAGGTTGCTATACAAGGTGCAGAAGCAAAATTAGGAATATTCTTGTATAATAATAAACGATTCTATAATAAAATTAGATAAATTTTGATTTTAAACAATAAACAAAAAAATAAGAAGACCGTCAATTTATTCAATATACCTATCAGTTTGTTTTGTTTTGTTTTTTTTCATTTATTGTATCAACACTCCTTCGAAACGATTGCCTGCTTTTAAAATAAATTCTTCACACATTTTATTCCATTCTTCTCCAATAGCAGCCTTAAACGAACCAATATTTGGATGGGAAGTTTCATTTGTTTTGTTTTCTATAACGCCCTATATAACGTAATCAAGGGGGTTAAGATCTGGGCTTAAATCTTGTTTAATTGCGGTCGTCTGTTTTCTCGTGATCTTTCTAGTTATTAGCGAGCTTTCTTATTGAAGATGTAGGAGGGGGGGGGGGTTTCTTAATCACCGTAGCAAAAGCAATTAAAAAGCTTTTCGTTTTTTGTTTAATCCTGTACTTCCCCTTTTCCTTAAAAAGATCTTGTTCTGTGAAATTTTTTTCTTTGCTTTGTATACGGTAGACAAAGAAACTTTGACTTGGTTGAGTAAATAATAGATTCTTTGTTGTTTCTTTTCTTGTTCACTCATACTGGGCTGAATTTTAATTTTAAAAAGTGCTTCAATAATAGAACTAATCATGAAAATTTAGATTTATCACGTTTTTTCAAAAATTGAACTGGTCAGCTAAAAAAGCGTTTTAAAAATTCTTCCATGTTTTGCTTGTCGTAATAAGACGACATGAAACCAGTGGTCGCAGATAAGCTTCCTTGCGATTAAATATATACAAAAATTATTATTATTACTCCTCTAGAGTTTTTCACATCAGTGTGAGCTGATGGTTTTTCACTGGAATTTGAGTGGCAGCAAGTCTCCTCAAGTCTCCAGGACTCGTCTCAGTATTCTGGCCGTCCTCAGCAATGCTGTCGTTTGGATAGCTTCTACCCGTCCGCCAACTTCCAAGTCCTCCAGGCCCTTTAATAATCCTTTAGTTACTGTGCCAAACGCACCAATCGCAATTGGCACAATCGTTACTTTCATGTTCCACAGTTTTTATAATTCTCTAGCAAGGTCGAGGTACTTATCCTTCTTTTCACATTCCTTCAGATTTATTCTGTGGTCTGCCGGGACAGCAAAGTCAACAATTTTGCAATTTCTCTTTCTTTTGTTGATTATTATGAGGTCTGGTCTTCTGGCCGGGATTAGGTGATCCATTATTATTATTATTATTATTATTATTATTATTATTATTATTATTATTATTATATAATGGTTCTATCACAGATATCGAGTACTTTCCAAATTATACAGCATTTGGAGTGCCACAACCATATACTGTTATAATACACACACACACACACACACACACACACACATATATATATATATATATATATATATATATATATATATATATATATATATATAATGAAGTTTGTTCTCTTTATTAAAAGTGCTGAATTTTGGTGATAAAACTCATATATATCCCCGAAGTTGGCCTGCTGTCGCAGACTTTTATGACCATTTAAATCCAATCACTGCAACACTGACGAAAGAAATGTGTGGGACGCAGGGGGTGGGGCTATGTTGAAAAATAAACCTGATTTGGCTTCATTCTATTAGAGTATATTGCTCAGCCTTCGAATGTTTCACCCGCCCTCTATAAGTTAGGATTGCTTTGATACAGAATCAACGGCACAAGATCATTATAAGTTTATCGGCTAAGTGATCATCAGACTAAGCTATGAAAAAATATGGCTACTAATATCTAAAAGGACAAGAAATATTCTGTCAAAACAGGACCAAAAAAACTAGATAGAAATTTTCCTTGTTTAAATCTCTTTGTTATGTGTTTTGGTTATGTTCATATTCCAGTATTCATATACATTCGCTAAAATATACATCAGAAATATTCTTTTTTTTAATTTTCTCCAAAGCATTGACGAGTATGCATTTACCCAACCCCTCCGCTGCAGACAAGATATGACAAAACTCGATTCTTAAGCGGAGTACAGCTGCTTTGAATTGAGAGGTTTCCTTCTCCTACATAGATGGCATAACTCATGCAAAAGAAGTCAGTCTGTCTTACTATTTACTGAAAGCTGAAGGAGAGAAGAGATGGATTTATATTATTAACCAAGGGCATTACAGCGAAGCGAAACACAAACAGCCTCATCCAGAATTTGAACTAGGATCACTTTGTCTATTTCTTGAGACAATAAACTTTATACAACCCCTCTGTGTGTGTGTGTGTGTGTGTGTGTGTGTGTGTGTGTGTGTGTGTGTGTGTGTGTGTGTGTTAAATGTTTCGACAAATGCTGTCAATTTTTTAAATAATTCCTAGAAATGTTATTTATTGACATTTTATTATCGAATGTACATTTTCACAAAACAAAAATTCAGGCAGTAATCTTTAATTCCAAGTCTCCACGCAAATTTTGGCCCATCCTTCAGAATAAACCGACGGCACCCTCCGCATAAATATACCCGTCATCCAAAGTCTCTTGAGTATGATCACTTGTTAGAGGCTCTAATTCAGAAACTCAAGGAAGTGTACAATTCGCCTTCATTGCCATTACTTCCAGGTCCACTCTGACCCGGAGCGGGGGTACTTGTTAGAATACTATCTATGGGTCCAGTCTGTTTGAAAATTATTCATCCTATTTACCCAACCCCTCCGCTCGGGCAGGATATGACACAAGGTCAATTTTTAAGCGGAGTTTAACAGGTTTGAATTCAGAGTTTTCCTTCTCCTAGACTAGTTGCCTACCCAAGGCTGAAGAACCTAGTCTGTCCTACTATTTACCCATAGCTGGAGGGAGAATAATTGGATTCATACCTTTCCCAAGGGTATTAGTGCTATGTGAAAATTATTCATATCTGACTGAATTGTTAGATATCATATAACTGCTAGCAATTTATTTATATCAATTGTATGAAAATTATTCATATCTGACTGAATTGTTAGATATCATATAACTGCTAGCAATTTATCTATATCAAGACTATTTACTTGAAGCTATAATTTCATTGTCCAGTCGGCTGGGGCTGCAGAATACACCGACTGCTTCTCTACTGAGGAGTAAGACCGTCACCCTCCACAATGAGTGTCCTGGATATGACACTAAACAATCTAATGGTGAGGTTCCAGTAATGCTGGAGCTTTGGGGAATGCAGAGTATTCCTTTATTGCCTGGGTCAAATAGATCTAAACTGTGCTGTTAAGCTAAACTGAATTGCTTGAAATAGAACTGTTTTGACATTGAACCTGCGTATTTATGCTAAACTGAACTGTTTGATATAGAACTGTTTTTAAATAGAACTAAACTGCGTACTAATGATAAAGTGAATTGTTTGGAATAGAACTGTTTTGACATTTAACTGCTGGTAAACAAAAACTATACTAATACATAATCAACTTCTTAAAAACAATTGGCCTCCTATTAAAGATATAGACTATGTTACCAACACCTTCGACCATCAAGTTCATTCAAACAAAAAACTTTGACATATATATACACGCACATACATATCCGAATTTAACACTCAATGACCCTTAAGAGGTCAATTTGCCATAAAACCCAACCATCACCAACCTAAACGTTTGCATTTACAAATCATATATATAATATATGATTAAAAAGGCTCTGGCATTAAATAACCTATAGAGGTTGATATGCCATTAAATCCAACCAACCAACCTATACTTATACAAAACTGAATTGTTTGAAATTTAATTCGGCGTTAAATGACCCAAATGGGTTAATACGCCGTGAAATAGCCAACCCACCAACCAACCTAAGTTTTTAACAGAGGATTATTATTAACACTACTAACTAATAATAATAATTCTCCGTTAAAAAGTATAACTAAACCATATAACTTTGCACCAACAAACGATTATAATTAAGTAGAAAAAATCACTTGAAACAATATAATTTTTAGTTTTAGATAGGAATACTTAATATTATGTAACTGTAAATTATTTGTATTAAGAATAGTTACTTGAATTTATAATTGTTTAATTGTAATTATTATTATCAATTACCTGGAATCATAAAACTGTGTGCATGCAAATGATTATTATCAAATAGAAATAGTTACTTGAAACCATATAATTATTAGTACTTGATAGAAATACTTGAAACGATGCAATTGCGTGCAAATTATAAGAATTAGATAGGTTGGTTGGTCGGTCGAGTTTTATGGCATATCAACCTTTAACGCCAGATCCATCTTTATACAAATAAACAATTCTATTCGAAACAATTCACTTTAGCATAAGCACACAGTTTAACTGTCCAAAACATTTATATTTCAAGCTATTCAGTTTAGTCAAACAGTTCAAATTCAAACAATTCAGTTTAGGATAAGTATAGTTTTTGTTCACACACAGTTAAATGTCAAAGCAGTTCAATTTTAAACAATTCGATTTTGCATAAGTACGCGGTTTAAATATCAAAACAGTTCTATTTCAAGTAATTCAATTTCGCATAAGTACGCAATTTAGTTCAATCTGACCCATAGATAGGACCCTATCCGGTGCTACCACTCCTGGTCAGAGTGGTCCTGGGAGCGATGGCAATGAAGGGGTGCTTGGAATTCCCCAAAGCTCCAGCATTACTAGAACATCACCATCAAATTGTTTAGTGTCATATACAGAACACTTGTTGGGGGGATCCAGTCGGTCTATTCTACAGCCCTAACTGACTGGACAAGGAATTAGATAGGAATAACTGATATCATATAAACAGTGAGCAAAATGTATATATATATATAAACACAACACGTAAACGTTAATATAAATGAACAAAGAACGTGATTCCCTAACCCTTTGGCATGAAATAGTCCTAGATGGGTTAATATGCTATTAAAACTGATCAATCGGCCAATTTCTTTGTTTAATATTGCGGGCTGTTGGATAAGGTTTCTAAACATTGTTCAATCATTGCCCAGTCGGCTGGGGCTGTAGAATACACTGACTGCCCCTCTGCAGTGGGGTAAGACCCCACCCCAATAAGTGTCTAGTATATGACACTAAACAGTCTGATAGTGAGGTCCCAGTAATGCTGTGGCCTTGGGGAATATGGAGCACCCCTTCATTACCATTGCTCCCAGGTCCACTCTGGCCCAGAGTGGTAGCACCTGATAAAGGTCCTATCTATGGGCTAAATAGAACTAACAGCATACTTATGCTAAACTGAATTGTTTGACAAAACTGAATAGCTTGAAATAGAAATGTTTTTGACAATTAAACCGTACTTACATTTATACTGCGTGCTTATGCTAAACTGAATTATTTGAAATTGAACTGTTTTTGACATTGAAACTGTACTTACACTAAACTGAATTGTTATATATAACTGCTTGAATAGTTTGAAATATAAATGTTTTTGGTAATTAAACTGTGTACTCATAAGGAGTAGCGCCCTCCCCTACTTCTTGGTGTAGTAGCTATCGGAAAGGGAGCCTTCGGATCACCCTCGACTATGGTCGCCAACTTTACTTATTTATTTAGATAAAAATGGATTTGGCGTTATATAACCTACCAGGGTTGATATGCTATAAAACTCAACAAACCAAACCTAACCTTGTTCAATCAATATATCAATCAGTCTTCAATTAAATATTGAGATACCGTGTTTAATTTCATGCCTTAGCTTCAATAAATTTTTTAAAAAAAGCAAAAATAGGAAAGCAATGAATAAGACAATAGTGGCATTGTCCTAATTTGCAATGAGGTAAGTTAATATAATTGATCATTTTAAAATACCTGAAGGCAAAAATAACTTTAAGATCGTTAATTGTGAAACTGCAGTTAACCAAGGAAAAAGCGATTAGTTTAGAGAAAGCATCTACAGCTTCTCTCTCTCTCTCTCTCTCTCTCTCTCTCTATTGGAGAGGCTTAGCCTTGTTGGAAGGATTTTTTTCAG
>CAUZXS010001939.1:25000-57297 GCA_963585895.1 Sepioteuthis lessoniana
TATCGAGTGGATATATATGGATAGTTAGTGAATAATACTGATAAAAGTTTAAAAGATAATACTAATGTTAGTTCAGTAAACACTAGTTGGGTTTCTTTTTTTAGTGGCATATCAACCTTCGTGGGTTATTTAATGCTAAAGCAATTATTGTAAAAGAAACTTCGTTGTACTATTGAAAGCCATTGATGGGTTGATGAAGAGATTCATAACCTTTCAAAGGGGAAATAAATATTGATTTGCCAAATCAAAGAAATTCTTATTCTTTTCTTGTTTCCAAATTACAACTCACATTTTAACGTCATGCGGTCTCGGATATTCTTTTAATATTTCGACGAGAGTTTCCCATCAGGTTCTCTTTTTCTTTAGCGGAGTGTCAGTGTGTTTTCTCTCCATAGACTGATTTTTGCCTCACGCTTGTTGGGGTAAACCCAGGTTTATAACATCTGGAAATAGCTTTTGACTAAAACATACTTCTCTATACGGAACACACATTCTTCTGTAAATTTCACATGGTTTCCACTTCTCGGGCACCGAAAATTTGATGACAGATCTCTGTTCAAGCTTGAAGAATTCTGTTTGATTTGCCGCCATTTTGAGTATCCACAAAATAAATATTTTTTCGAGATTAAAATCATTTTGGAAATAAACCAGTTCAAAATGACACTGAGTTTATATTTACGGAAAGAAATTCTGAAAAGAATATTTTGCTTAAAAAAAGTCTATTTATTAAATAGCCCTAATATATATATATATGTAGGTATTATTCGGTCCAGTTAAACCGGAGTTGGGAGTAATTCCATCAGGACAAAAAAACATTCAACAGTGACCATTTAAATTTCCCTGGTAAAGAGCTCAATGTAACTGACATTACAGAGCAATAATTTCTTTAAGAAAAAACAAAAACCGGTCACATTAGGATTATAAATTTATTTCCATCCTGTTATGGGTTTTGATATAAATCAAAAACACCAAAAAAACTAACAGGACCTCTTCAGATTTTATGGATAAAATAATTCAGAATAGACACAGGAAAGAAGGGGGAATTTTGAATTATTTTATCCATAAGATCTGAAGAAGTCCTGTTAGTTTGTTTTGTTTTTTTGTGTTTTTGATGGAAATAAATTTATAATCCTAATGTAACCGGTTTTTGGTTTTTCTTAAAGAAATACATACATATATATATATATATATATATATATATATATATATATAGATCTATAATTTTCGTTATCTTATACAGTGACTCAATCGAATAATTAATCTACGGCAACTAGGTACAACGTGAGTCGGAAGTAATAAAGTTTAATCCCCCGGACAGATCTAACTAAACTCTCTTGATCTCTTTATCTCTGATAAACTTGGTTAAGCGCGTCAGTTGCTCAATCAATTAGGTTATGAAGAACCATCGGTTCGCAAAAGCTGAAATCAAACCTTAAAGCTTATCCCTTATTCTTTTTCTTGGTCTCTGTCGCCGCAATATTTTGTCTTTGTTGTAGTTTCCTATCTTCTCTCTTCCTTACTTTTGTCGATTGACAGCCAAAATGAGTAACAATAAAAAAAGCAGCAATTAAGATGAAATAAAATATGAAATGAAACTGACTCCAACAGCAACAAAGCTAAAAATAAATAAACACTTGGATCTTGCCAAAGAGCTAAAACGTTGTAGAAAAATAAAGTGACGGTGATACTAATTATAGTTGGAACACTAGGAACGTTCCCCAAAAGCCTAGAAAAGACACTGGTGGAATTTGAGATCAAAGGAGGAATCGACACCATTCGGACAACGGTACAATTAAAATCTAACAAAGATATTTAGAAAAGTTCTGGAGAACTAAGGAGACTTTCTGTCACTCAGATTTTAACAAAAATGACGTTAAAACCAGAGAGAAAAAACTCGCAAAGAGCAATAATAATAATAACAGAAGAAGAAGAAGAAGAAGAAGAAGAAGAAGAAGAAGAAGAAGAAGAAGAAGAAGAAGAAGAAGAAGTGCAATGTAGACTTCTAGACGAGTGAGTGAAATCGAAAAAATATGAACCGTATCCAGAACTTCAGACAACACTTGAATACAACAAAGATGAGGATACTCGTCAGAATAATTCATGGAATAACAACGCATCTCATGTCATGACTTCAGATCACTCGAGAAGGCAGCAGTGTTGAATATAACAAAGATGGGGATACTCGTCCGAATAATTCATGAAATAATAACAACGCATCTCATGTCATGACTTCAGATCACTCGGGAAGGCTGCAGTGTTGAATATAACAAAGATGAGGATATTCGTCCGAATAATTCATGAAATAATAACAATAATTAATTTCGGAATTTGAACACTTTTTGTTATTTAAAAAAAAGATGAGTGCATGCCAATTATTTCCGAATAACAATCCTAGCCAAAAGATTTGAAAGAATAAAATTAAAAACGATGGTTGGGTTGTTGATTGGTTGTGTTTTACAGCTGTCAACCCTTGTAAGCTATTCAAAGCCCAATTATGTTAATACATATATTGAATATATTGAATATATATAATTTGTCAACGAATAATTTGTAGTTACCATCATTTTCAAACGAACCATTGTCTCTTAGTTTGCATACAATCAAATTGTTTAAAGCCCAGTAAATGATTAAACATTTATATTTGACCAATAGATGGGGCCCTAACAGGTACTACTACTCCGGGTCCAAGTGGACCTTGGAGTAATGGCAATGAAGGTGTTCTCTCCACAAGCTCCCGGTCTAGAGCCTCACAATCAGATACAGTTTAGTGTCATATCAAGGACTCTCCTTGGGTTTGAAGGGTCTTATCCCTTTGCAGAGATGCAGACGGCATATTCTACAGTTTTGACGACTGGGCTATTGAAAGTATATTGCCCCGAAGAATGGCTGGAAGTAACTCTTTGAAAGACCTATTTAACCTCACAGGGTCAGTTTATCAGTTTAACAGCCCTTGAACGAGACTTCTGATTTTTCGAAGGCTAGTGAGACTGGACGTTTCACCCGCGATATATACAGAAAGAAATCTGTCCAAAAGCCATCGATACCTTGCCTACATCCGTCTCCAATATAATCAAGTTACCTTCAGATGTTACATGATATATTGATGAAACCTATTGTTGACATTTGTTGTAGGATTCGATATAAGTTTTAAGTCTTAAAGCGCGTGGAAAAACAATGTGTGTCACTTAGTAAAAATGAAGGCTACTGAACCCGGGGTTAATCTGTGACCACAGATTTGGTTGGATGGCTTCAATCAGATGACTAAAACGGTTCTAGAAGTTCAGAAGTAATGAGTAAGTTAATCAGTTGCAGGTGAACGTTCGAACGGAACGGCTGTGCTCTCAACTTCGGCAAAGTTCAGGAAGATAAAATGGTTGTCGCAAAATAGAAATCTGCACAGTTGGCGTTGTTGTTATCCCAGCAAAGAAGAACAAAGACATTTCGGATTTCTGCAACGAATAATATCAATCAGAGAAGGCACACAGAAGCGACACAAAGTGAAAACAACAATAACAACAACAAAATAACGGCCGAAGATAGATACGGCGATAAAGGAAAGATGCGGCCACAGAGTAGAAATAGAATATAGAAGATAGAAGATTTTAAAAACCAAGAAAGAGAAAAATATAAAGACTATGTCACACGGAGATGAATCGTGATAAAATTATTTTTTCAGTGCTGATTTTTTTTTATAATAAAAGTAATTTTTACATTTAAATAAGTTATAAATAATTTCTTTTTTCAATCATAATATCGTATCATTTTTTTTTTTCTTTTTAGCCTCAGAATTATAGAAAAATAAGAATGTCCAAATTTGGATATTTTCTATGAATTATTGAATCATTATATGAATGATTTATGTCGGTGCTAGTAAAAAAGCGGGAAATCATCAATTTAGTGATATATGAAAAATTGAATCAATATTAAGTTGTTGACGTAATTATGAGTATTTCTAAGGGTAAAATTCTACTATATATACGGGTATGTCCTTGAGTTTCATGTACATCTAAGTAGACCTCACCAGTGGCAATCGGCTTATGTAGATTCATTCAGCATCATAATCGCTTTCATCGGTTAACTTTCATGGCTTCTCGATCTGACGATATCAGAAGATAATCAAGAACATGATTGCAAAACTAGGAATTAAATATATTGACACAGAAGGCGATAAACTTTTTTTCTTGTGTAAAATGGAAGGCTTTTTCGTCACCAGAGTCTATAATTATGGGCATGCAGTGTCGCCTATAAGTTTTCGTCGAAAGTAAAGGTATCAGATTTGTTTAACCCTAGTATAAGATAGGAATACCTGAAATCATATGATTATCAGTTGGTTTGATTAGGTTGTTTTTACGGCAAGTCAATACTTGTTGGTTTATCTTATACTGAAGTTCGTCTCTTTTTTTTTAAGTAGTTACAATGGTGCCGCAGAAAAACAAGTGGAACATCTCGCTTATTATACATTGATCAACACATCTTCAAGGAAAACAAATGAAACACTAGGTATGTGGTCCGCAAAGCAGACAATCCCTTTGTCTGTTTTGGCGCGAAGCCAGACAAAGGGTTTGGACTCGAGATCTCGACATGACCGGAAGTAGGAAGGGAACGTCAGTCAGAGAGGGAGACAAAGGGAATGAGAAGAAGGGAGTTGGCGAAGGGTGACGCGAGTGGCCAGTCGACACCGGACAGCAGAGAGACGAGTTGGCATGAGAGAGGGTCCAGAGCAGTGAGGAAGCCCGGTCAGGATAGGTTGGCATTCCAAGTAGCTTTGTAGAAATTTCGCTAGAAATCCACGCTAGCGTTAGTCAACATATGCACACAGGAAATGCAGAGTGGTACATAATTCCCCTTCTTGCGCTTGAATTAACCCAAGCATATTGTTCGTTTGTTCTTTTTCTCCGACTCCCTTGATTATATTTTTGTAGCTATGAAAAAATGTGCGATGCCCTTGTCGGAACCACTAGTTGATCACCGGCCAAGAAGTGAAATGGTTTGAAGAAGTTGATGTGTCGGGGGGGGGCCAGGGGGTATCGTCACACAAAGTGAGGAGGAAAACTTTAGCCATGGCGTAGATCGATTACAGAAATGTCGATGATATGTCCCGTAAAGCTGACTTGTAGATTGTCTGAAAATGTATAAGATTTATAACAAACCCCTAAAATTCATCACGGAAGCCATGAAAAAGTGAAAAGTGGAATTAGAACCGGGAGAAAAACTTTAGCAAAGGTGAAAATTCAAAAAGGCGCTTTCGCCCTTACTATTTCTAATAGTAATAATTCCATTTAATTACATATTTAGGGAGTGCACTGAAGGCTGCAAATTTACAAAATCACAAGAAAAGATAAATCATCTTATGTAACAAAGACGACATCGAGCTGTTAGTAAAAAAAAATGACAAAGAACTGATGCAAACAATAACAATATATAATCAGGATATAGGAATGGAATTTGGCATGGAAAAATGTGCCGTGCTCATAATGAAAGGTAAATAGAGAATAATTACAGAAAGAATAGAACTACCAAATCAAGAAAGAATCAGAACAGTTGAAGAGGAAAATTACCAATACTTGGGAATATTGGAAGCAAACACCATAAAAAAAACGGAGATGACATTTAAAAAATAAGAAAAAAGTGTCTCAGACGAACGACAAAACTTCTTAAAACCAGACTCTGCAACAGAAATATCATCACAGGAATTAATGTCTGGACAGTTCTCTTTGTAAGATACTCGAGACTATGCTCAAAATCGATAAGGGAGGAACACAGTGAAATAGACCAGACGACAAGAAAGTTGATGATGTCGTCCAAGCTTTTATATCTGAGAGATAACAATGCCAGATTATATGTGTCAAGAAAAGAAGGAAGAGGACTCGCCAGTATTGAAGATTGCCTTAATACATCAATAAGAGGACTCGGGGGCTAAACTAAAAAGAGTAAAGAATGAGTAATTACTGCAATCAGTAACAACATAAGGACAAGCAGAACAACAAAAACTAGGAAACAGAAATAAGTAGAAAAACAACTGTGTGGATATTTCGTGCGACAAACTCGCAAAATCTCACATGAGAAGATTTGGGCATGGCTACAAAAGGGAAACCTAGAGAAACTGAAGCTCTTCGAATAGCAGCACAAAAAACGCCATAAGGACCAATTATATTTAAGCAAGAATTGATAAGATGTAAATGAATAACAAGTGTAGATTATGTGGTAACAAAGACGAAATGAATAATCCCATAGAAAAGCGAAAGAAGCAAACTGACTCAAAAAGAGTATAAGACTAGACACAACTGGGTAGGGAAGGTGATCCACTGGGAAATGTACAAAAAATAAAAAATTGACTATACTACCAAATGGTATGTGTTCAAACCAGAATCAATCCCAGAGAATAAGACACTCAAAATTCGCTGGGATTTTAAGATGTAAGAGATCGCCGAATCCCCGCCCCCAGAAGACCACACCCAGTGGTAATTAACAAAAAAAATGAAATAAAATAACTTGCAATTTAGTTGACTTTGCTGTCCCAGCGGACCACAAAGTGAAAATCAAAAAAAGAGAGTCAAGTACTTGAACCTTGCCTTCGAATTGAGAAAGTTATGAAACACAAGGGTGATAGTCATACCAATTGTGATTAGCGCTCTTGGAACGGTTTCCGAGTGCTTGGATAGAGGACTGGAAGTAATTGGAAATCGGAGGACGAATCAATACAATCCAGATTAGAGAATTGTTAATATCAGCAAGAATAAAGAGAAGAGTTTTGGAGACCTGAGAAGACTTGCTGTCACACAGAATCCAGCGAAATATCACCAGCTAACGCTGGTGTAAAGAACTCCTAAGTGAAATAATATTATGCACAAACCAGAACCTGTCCAAGAAAATGAGACATAAAACTCTCTGGGATTATGAGACACAAACAGGTCATTCAATCCAAGTCAGATGACCAGATCTTGTGTTAATCAATAAGAAAATAAAAAAAAAATTCTCATTTAGAGAATTTTGACGTTCCATCGGACCACAGAGTGAAAATGGAAGAAAGCGAAATGCCAGTAAAATATCTAGACATTGCCAGAAAGCGGTGACGATAATAACTACTGTAGTGGATGCCCTTGGAGCAAAACTTGGAAAAAAGACTGGAAGAATTTGAGATCATAGGAAGAATCCAGTACCATCCAGACCACAACACTATTAAAATTAGATAGAATAGTTTGGAGAGTTTTAAAAACTTGAGGAGAATTCCTGTCATTCATATTTCATTGAAAACCCACTAATAAACTTGTGTGAAAACACACCAGAAAACCTGGACATGGCTAAAAAAAGGGAACTTTAAGAGAGAAACAGAATCTCTCCTAATAACAGCACAAAACAACGCCATTAGAACCAATCATATCAAAGCGAGGATAGATAAGACGCAACAAAATAGCAAATGTAGGCTATGCGGTGGCAGAGATGAAACCATCAAACACATAATAAGCGAATGCAGCAAATTAGCACAGAAAGAGTACAAGACTAGACACGACTGAGAAATGAGCAAGAAATTTAAATTTGACCATACCAACAAATGGTATATGCACAACCCACCACATGTCCTAGAAAATAACACACATAAACTCCTATGAGACTTTGACGAACAGACGGATCACCTAATCTCGGCCAGAAGACCAGACCTTATAATAATCAACAAGAAAATGAGAATTTGCAAAATAGTCGACTTTGCTGTTCCGGCTGACCACAGAATAAAACTGAAAAAATATAAAAAGAAGGATAAAAACCTCGACCGTGCTAGTGAATTGAAAAAACTGTGGAACATGAAGTTGATAATTATACCAATTGTGATTGGTGCTTTTGGTACAGAAATTAAAGGGTTTCTAAAGGGACTGGAGGATTTGGAATCTGGCGGACGAGTGGAGACCACCCAATCTACACCATTATTGAGAACGGCCAGAATACTGAGAAGAGTCCTGGAGACTTGAGGAGACTTGCTGTCACTCAAATTCCAGTGAAAGACCATCAGCTGACGCTGATGTGAAAAACTCCAAAGGAGATAATAATAATAATAATAATAATAATAATAACCAGATCTTGCTAGGGAACTAAAATATGGAACGTGAAGGTGATGGTGATACAGATTGTAATTGGTGTGTTTGGAACAATCTCAAAAGGATTGGTAAAGGGACCGGACGACATGGAAATAACAGGACAAGTGGAGACCATCCAGACTACAGCATTATTAAGATTGGTCAGAGTACTGAGAAGAGTCCTGAAGACTTAAGGAGACTTGCTGTCACTCAAACACTTGTGAAAACCATCAGCTGACGTCGACTTGAAAAAATAAAAGCTGTTTATAAAAAATACAGTGTTTAGCTAATTTACACGTGATGTTTAGTTGGTTGGTCTTCGGCCACGTCAATTCTTGTCCGGAAAATTATTTGGTTTGGTTTGGTTTGGTTTCTTTGTTTAATGACATGTCGACCTTCTTGGGTTATTTAATACCAAACCCACCCTTGAAGAAGAACAGCAGTGCTACTATTTAACCCATTGCTAGCAGGATAAGGCGGTTCATACTTTTCCAAAGGATTTTTGTCCGAAAATGAATAAAATAGCGCGACTGGAGTTCGAACTCGTTTACTTTAAAACCGCAGTCCAGTACTTTAGCAATTATTTGAAGATATAATTGTTCCCAGAGGATTATCTTTAGTTATCTAAAGCCATATAACTGTATGCAAACAGATGTTAATTACTGAATAGAAATAATTACTTGAAATCATACAACTATTTGTTGAACTGAATGGGTCAGTGTAATGTGTTGAGCAACAACAACGAACTAGCTCAGTATAACTAACTTTGTATTGAAAGCAATTGGTATCTATAACACTCTGGAATATTCCATTCTTGCATCAGAGTGATCTCATTTCTTGAGTCCTCATTGGCTGCTGGTCTCAGAGTGGATATAGCGCAAGATAAATACCCATAATTCTGCATTATGCACCCAGCGATCCAGCGACCTTATTAAGTTAGAGCTGGACCCAAGTTGCAATCCCACTGAGACGGTGAATATCGTTTTGCTTCTACTTTACCAGAAAGATAACTTCTTTTCAATTAGTATTAGATAGGAATTCGTGAAACCATACAACTGTGTTCAAATTATTTGTATTTTATAGGAATACTTGAAACCATACGACTGTGTCCAAAATATTTGCATTTGATAGGAATACTTGAAACCATACAGTTGTGCTCAAATTATTTGTAATAGATAGGAATATTTGATATCGTACAACTGTGTGCAAATTATTTGTATTAGATAGAAATACTTGAAACCATACAAATAAGTGCAAATTATTTGTATTAAATAGAAATACTTGAAACCATACAACTATGTGCGAATTATTTATATTAGATAGAAATACTTGAAACCATACAACCATATGCAAATTATTTGTATTAGATAGGAATACTTGAAACCATACAACTATGTGCAAATTATTTGTATTAGATAGGAATACTTGATACCATATAACCGTGTTCAAATTATTTGTATTAGATAGGAATACTTGATACCATATAACCGTGTTCAAATTATTTGTATTAGATAGGAATACTTGATACCATATAACCGTGTTCAAATTATTTGTATTAGATAGGAATACTTGATACCATATAACCGTGTTCAAATTATTTGTATTAGATAGGAATACTTGATACCATATAACCGTGTTCAAATTATTTGTATTAGATAGGAATACTTGATACCATATAACCGTGTTCAAATTATTTGTATTAGATAGGAATACTTGATACCATATAACCGTGTTCAAATTATTTGTATTAGATAGGAATACTTGATACCATATAACCGTGTTCAAATTATTTGTATTAGATAGGAATACTTGATACCATATAACCGTGTTCAAATTATTTGTATTAGATAGGAATACTTGATACCATATAACTGTATTCAAATTATTTGTATTAGATAGGAATACTTGATACCATATAACTGTGTTCAAATTATTTGTATTAGATGTATAAAAACAATTTATTACTTTCAAAAAGAAATATTTACCTGAAACCATACAATTAATAGTATTTGATAGGAATACTTGATATCATACAACTGTTTGCAAAAAATGTTGTTATAAATATACAATAAACGCGATTTCCAAATTAACGAAACAAATGTTACTTTTTTCATCATTATTCAAAATCATGCAACTATATTTATAATTTCAATTTACTCAACGTAATTATTTTTATCCAAATAGAGGCCCCTTGCGAATCTCGGTCGGTAATGCCGGTCTCATTTCGCTTTTTATATCGACGTGCTGAATACAATAAAAAAAATAAAATTAAATCCGCTTGTGTGGTTAAAATAAGTGATACAAAGATGAAATCTAACGAATTATGAAACCGCCCATCCATTAAATCTGGGAATAGTAGACGCCGACGGCCATCTTGTTTGCCTCCTATAGCACCCCCATCCCCCCCGCTCAGAACCATCGCAGAGTTAATTTATGACTTTTAATCTAAGTGATTGAAGAAAGACATTTTACAAAGAAAAAAAAAGCATATTGCCACGCGTCTTTGAATGGAAGAAACCCCCCAACCCTTGTTCATGTTCTCAATGGTAGGTGATTACACATTGAAGCTAAAACTGGAAGGAAGGCGTCGACCGTGGCAATGGCGACGGCAATGGCGGCGGTGGCCGAGCAATGATAGACAATATCAAACGATATTGTTATTCCTGTTTTTTTTTTTCCTTCCATTGAAGCTGACAAAACTAAAATAGCAGGCAAAAATGAAATGAAAACAGAAAAAGAAGAAAAAGAAAAGTGATCCATGGCTCAGTTGGTTTGTTGGTTCGTTCGTTGTTAGATAGGTCGACTGACTCCACAGAACAGGATATGTCGCCCATCCCTCTTGAAAGCGCTCGAGCACGTGATGCTGGGGTGTTTTATAAGCTTGATTTATAATAACAGACATTGCTTGCTACACTCATGCGCACATAAACTCTCTTTTCTTCTTCTACACACATCTCTTCTTTTTTTTTCTTTTTTTCTTTTTTTACCTTCTTTCGAGAGATTCGTTTTCAACAAACAGGTGGTGGATAGTCACAAGAAAACATTGTTTACTTCAGTTAATATTAAAAAGAAAAAAAACGAATGTATTTATCATAAGGCTATTATTATCTCCAATATATAAAGACAAAACGTGATAACATTAAGCGAGAAATTATTGTCAAAGAAAAACCTCATTATTGTTCAAGATGTATACAAACAGAAGTGTACATTAGTTACAACAGGTATTGTGAGAGGTACCTGGGGTGTCAGACAAAGACTAGAGTTTCGGGTTAGGCAAAATTTAGTAAATAACTACAGCAGGTATTGTAAGCAATCGAGACGCCAGACGAAGCAAAGCTTATTAAATAACACACCATGCAGTGGGAGACACCCACTACCTGTGAACCTAATGACCGGCTGTGAGACCGAAAACAAAGAGTTAACCGTAGGAACTGTCCCAGTAAGTGCAAGAAACGGTTACACGGTAGAGTTGGGGATTTTTTAAAGGGCCAAGCAGTCAGTAACCGGAAGAGAAGAAGTAATGACTTAAACTTTGGGACAAGCTAAACCGCCCTCATTGGGATTGGGTAATAATTTAACAATTCCTCCACCGACTCGAAAACATCATTTCACGTCTTCCTGATTTGAGATCGACCTCAAGAGAGATTTAATCACTGGTGATAAAGTGAGTGATATATTTCTGTGTCTGACTCTTTTTATTTCTATTTTTTCATTTTAATTTTGTCTTTATCATTGGCAACTCCAGTAAAAATCAGTTACGAAACAAACAACAGAAGATACTATTAGTAATTTTTAAGCATGTATATCCGACTAAGCAAAACGTAGTAAAAGATAATAGCAGGTTAGCCCATCGGCTGGGGTGGCTGTAGAATACACCAACTGCACCTCTGCAGAGGGGTAAAACCCTCCCAACGAGTGCCCTGGGTATGACACTAAACAATCTGATGGTGAGGCTACTGTGATGCATGAGCTTTGGAGAATACGAAGTACTCCTTTATTGCCATCACTCCCAGGTCTACTCTGGCCCGGTGTGGTAGCACCTGATTGGGTCCTATCTATGGGTCAAATAGAACTAGTGTACTTATGCTAAACTGAATTGTTTGAAATACAACTTTATATCTATAAAAATTGATTTGGCATTAAATAACCTATAGTGGTTGATATGCCATAAAACAAAGCTAAACCAAACTTATAGCAAGAATTGTAAATAACCTGAGGCCTATATGTCACACTAACTATGGATAAACAAACAATAACAGCAGGCACTATAAGCAACAAGAGACCGATGTATCAGAAGAGAACATAACATAATAGCTAATAAGAAAATATAATTTCTTTCGAGTTTTTCAGGCTATCAGGGACAAAGACAAATTTATGTATCTCGGGAAATTATGAGAGGCGAGCAGATGTCCATCTAAAAATTATGAAAGAGCAGAATTTAGGGTGTATATCTAAAAATTATGCCAACAAAATGTGAGCAGCTGTCCAACTAAGAATTATGCGAGGAAAAATATAAAAAGACGTCCGTGAAAAAAAATTATACAAGACAAATTGCAAGCAGGTGTCCATCTAAAAATTATGGGAGGTAAAATACAAGATCATTTTTCAAAATGTATGGAAGAATAAAGAAATTTGGGCTGATGAGAATAGATAAATAAATGAATACGAACATAGAAAAAGTAAAAGACAAGAAATAAATAGAAAGAAAGAAAGAAAGAAAGAAAGAAAGATAGAGAAATAGAAGCTGAAGAAAGAAAGAAAGAACAGAACAGAACAGAACAGAACAAAATAATTATCAATTATGACCGAAAAATAAAGAAACAAAAACTTATTGAAAGAAAGAAAGAAAGAAAGATGGAGAAATAGATGAGAAAGAAAGAAAGAAAGAAAGAAAGAAAGAGAAATAGAAAAGAAAGAAAGAAAGAAAGAAAGAAAGAAAGAGAGAGAAATAGAAGCTGAAGAAAGAAAGAAAGAAAGAAAGAAAGAAAGAAAGAAAGAAAGAAAGAAAGAACTGAACAGAACAGAACAGAACAAAATAATTATCAACTATGACCGAAAAATAATGAAACAAAAAATTATTGAAAGAAAGAAAGAAAGAAAGATGAAGAAAATAAGAAAGAAAAAAGAAAGTGTGAAATAGAAGCTGCAGAAAGAAAGAAAGAAAGAAAGAAAGAAAGAAAGAAAGAAAGAAAAATGAAGAAAAGAAGAAAGAAAGTGAGAAATAGAAGCTGAAGAAAGAAAGAAAGAAAGAAAGAAAGAAAGAAAGAAAGAAAAGCCACTGGCATATCTGAATGGGATAAAATCCATCTTTTGGCCAATCTATCAGGTCCATCAAATGTCACTCAAGATTCGTCTGTGAAATTACAATCAAAAAGTAAATTTTCATTTATTTCTGGGCCCAATTTTGACGCTTTGCAATATCTGCTTTAGTTAAAGGATGTTGCTTTGGAGTTTTTTTTTTTTTTAAATCCCAATTCACAAAGTATTCTTCACCTTTAGTTCTTCTTGACGCCTTCAATTCCAGACTTTTCAAAAAACCAATCGCCGGTCAAAATTGGTTGTTTTGAAATTCCATTCGAGGAAGTAAGTTCTTAAAACCATTTTCTAGCCTTTTTTTCTCTGTTGTGTTATATTTTCAACAGCGTTCTTTATCGTTCGATGATCTCGGCAAAACTCATTTGATATCTCTCAACTGGATATTCTACCATTCAATAACTTATTCATTTTCCATTTTTCAGAAGTTGTTAGATCATTTCCTTTACCCATGTTTCAACATATATCAAGGACAGAAAGAAAACAGTTTTTATTACATTTTAAAGTATTAGTTAAATTTGTATACTAACTTCAGTTGCCCTTTCTGGCAATTTCCATTGCCTATTTGGCTAGGGCGGTAGAATCCACTGACTGCACCTCTGCAGAGATGTAAGAGCCACCCCCACAACGAGTGTCCTGGATATGACACTAAACAATCTGATGGTGAGGTTCCAGTAATGCTGGAGCTTCAGGGAATTTAGAGTACCCCTTCACTGCTGTGGCTCCCAGATCTACTGAGTAGTAGTGACTGATAGGGTCCTATCTATGGATCAAATAGAACTAAACTGCGTACTTACACAAAACTGAATTGCATGAAATAGAACTGTTTTGACATTTAAACTGCATACTTATCCTGAACTGAATTGTTTGAAATATAACTATTTTGTATGCTAAACTGAAATGTTTAAAATAGAACTGTTTTTGACATTGAAACTGTAGCTACGCTAAATTGAAATGTTTGAAATATAACTATTTTGACATTTAACTGTGTGTAAACAAAAACTGTACTTATAGTAGACTGAATTATTTGAATTGTAACTGTTTGAATAAACTGAATAGCTCGAAATAGAAGTGTTTTAACAATTAAACAGTGTACTTATGCCAAACTAAATTGTTTGAAATAAAGTAAGTAAAGTCGGTGACTGAAGTCGAGGGCGACCAGAAAGCTCCCTTTTCAATAGCTACTACACCGAAGTGTAGGGGAGGGCGCTACTCTTTTCCCTGGATTGCTCCACTTTACTCTTGATACGTACCTTATATTGCTGAGTGTTAAACAAGTAGGTATCTAGTACCATTTTTAAAGTCTTTGGTATGACGTGGCCTGAAATTGAACCCAGGTCTCCCAGACCATTGGCGAACATTCTACCCACTAGGCCAATGAGCTGGTTATTAATATGATGCAAATGTTAAGGGGACACAAAAAGAGACGTCCAACAACTAAACCAGCCACCAAGGACCCTAAAATCTTCTTTACCTATGGATCTTGGCAACAATCATAGATGTTCATCCAAAGATTAAACAGTTCCATTTTATTTTTTTCATACTACGGCGTAGGACTACGTTAAAAATACTTTCTAGTATTTTCTTTTGATGGTTTGGTAAAGTTTCTTTGTATAATGGCATACAAACGTCGTGGGTTATTTAATGCCAAAACAATCCTCGTAAAATAAAATTAGTGGTACTATGGAAGTCAGACCTGACCGATAAAATGAAACGCAGTTTCTTCCAAGCAGCAGTCGTATCGATACTGCTGTATGGATGCACTACTTGGACGCTAACAAAACGGCTGTTACACAAGAATACTGCCAGCAATACTGAACAAGTCCTGGAGGCAACACCCCACAAAGCACCAACTGTACGGCCACCTACCTCCCATCACGAAAACTATCCAAGTTAGACGAACCAGACATGCAGGACACTGCTGGAGAAGCAGGGGCGAGCTCATAAGTGATGTACTCCTATGGACCCCCACATATGGCCGAGCAAAAGCAGGACAACCAGCTTGAACCTACATGCAGCAGCTCTGTGAGGATACGGGATGTAGGCCTGAAGACCTGCCAGTGGCGATGAACGATAGGGAGAAGTGGCGAAAGAGGGTCAGGGATATCCGAGCTGGCGGCACGACATCATGATCCATTGTCAGGGTGGATAAGGGAGTTTATATCGTTCCCAAGTTCAAAAGTAAACATAAAAACGCTACTGGAATTCGAACTGATTTATTTTGATTTCACAGTCCAATACGTTAACTACTACGCCACGGCGACTCACCTTTTGTTGGTACGAAGAAAAAGTTTTGTAAATGTATCAAAGGGTTCTGCTTTTAGAACGGATTCTTGATAATCTTGTCAAACACACTACTCGCAAATGTACTGAGTTGGATATTCACTGAATGCCTTGCAATTGTGCCAGACAAAGATTATCGTAATCCATGTCTACATCCTCGCTGACTTGATGGTGAAAATCAGGTGCTGTTGTTGTTGTTGTTGTTATTGTTGTTTTCTTTATCACTGTCACGGCCGTTTGTTAAACCGACATTTTTTTTTTATCGACGACTAAGCGGATTTCTCTATTGACTTCATTTCTAGATTCTCCCGCGTAAAAATGTGAAATAACTGTTTTGTTTTGTTTATTTATTTATTTTTTATTGTGTTTTTTTTTTGTTTGTTTGTTTTTTGTCAACAAAAGAACTCTTTTACAACTTGTGTACGCAAAAGGTATTTCATTTTTAATTTATTTTATAAACACATTTATCTAAAGTCTACTTGTTGTACATCAAAATATTATTATTATCATTATTATATACTCTTTTAGAGTTTTTCCCATCAACTTTAGCTGATGGTTTTTCACCGGAGTTTAAATGACAGCAAGTCTCCTCAAGTCTCCAGGACTCTTCTCAGTATTCTGGCCTTTCTCAATAATGTAGTAGTTTGGATAGTCTCCACTCGTCCGCCAACTTCCAAATCCTCCAGGCCTTTTAATAATCCTTTAGTTACTGTACCAAAAGCACCAATCACAATTGGTACAATCGTCACTTTCATGTTCCACAGCTTTTTCAATTCTCTAGCAAGGTCGATGTACTTATCCTTCTTTTCACATTCTTTCAGTTTTATTCTGTGGTCAGCCGGGACAGCAAAGTTGATAATTTTGCCAATTCTCTTTTGTTGTTGTTGATTATTATTAGGTCTGGTCTTCTGGCCGAGATTAGGTGATCCGTGTGTATGTCAAAGTCCCATAGGAGTTTATGTGTGTAATTTTCTAGGACAGGTGCTGGGTGGTGCTAATTTCAAGCTTTATTTTTGGTTTTTTATTACCTTTCACCGGGTCTTTAATCAAGACCTAGCGTGAGGAAAGGTTGGGATTATATGAATTCTTTGCATTCATACATTTTGCAGCCTCTTGTGGGTGATATTTTTGACTCCCATTGATAGTACTCTTCGAAGGAGATGAGCAGTTCTGCAAAGTATAATTTTTTGTATTTCATTTTCTCGATCATACCCAGTACTCCCACTATTACAGGCACGATGGTAGTTTTAAAGCGCCACAATTTATCAATTTCTGTTTCCATAATTTTGTATTTAATTATTTCATTGTATTCTTTGATTTGTTATTGGAGGCGGAGTCTCCTTGGCCCAACGGCTAAAATGCTTATCCACTATACCTAGTCTATTGGTTTTAAAATTTATTCTTATTCTACTCCTTTGAGAATTTTTCACACCAGTTGATGGCCCTCTACTGGAGTATGAGCGACAGCAAGTCTCCTCAAGTCTCCAGGACTCGTCTCAGTATTCTGACCGATCTCAGTAATACAGTAGTTTGGTTAGTCTCCACTCGTCCTCTTATTTCCAAGACCTCCAGTCCCTGTACCAATCCTTTGATGACCGTGCTGAGGACGCCAGTTATAATTGGTATCACCGTCACGTTCCTGTTCAATGATTTTTTCAGTTCTCTAGCAAGGTCGCGGTACTTATCTTTCTTTTCGCTTTCTTTCTCTTTTACACAGTGGTCAGCCAGGACAACAAAGTCGGCAAGTTCTCTTTTTTCCTTTTTTTTTTGTTGACTATCACTAGGCCTGGTCGTCTGGTCGAGATTAGCTGAACTGTTTGTATCTCAAAAATTCCTGAGTGATTTATGCGTCTCAATCTCAAGTACGGATTCTGGGGTGTGCATATTCCATTTGTTCGTAAGGTCAAATTTAAACTTTTTGCACAATTCCCAGTGGATCACCTTCTCCACGCAGTCCTGTCTAGTCTTATTCTCTCTTTGTGTGCTAATTTACTGCATTCGCTTATTATGTGATCGATCGTTTTGTTTCTATCAGCACATAACCTATATTTACTATTTTGTTGTGTCTTGTCTATTTTTGCCTTAATATAAGTAATAAAGTTGGCGACCGTAGTCGAGGGCGACCCTTTTCAATAGCTACAAAACCGACGTTTAGGGGAGGGCGCTACTCCTTTCCCTGGATTGCTCCACTTTACCCTTGATACGTGCCTTATAATGCTGAGTGTGCCCGTGGTGTGATGGTTATCGTCGTAGAAAATGGACACGGCGACACGAGTTCAAATCCTAGACGTGACTGATTGCATTTCACATAGCACTAATACCCTTGGGAAAGGTATGAATCCAATCATTCTCCCTCCAGCTATGGGTAAATAGTAGGGCAGACTAGGTTCTTCAGCCTTGGTAAGGCAACTAGTATAGGAGAAGGAAAACTCTGAATTCAAACCTGTTAAACTCCGCTTAAAAATTGACCTTGTGCCATATCCTGCTCAAGCGGAGGGGTTGGTAAATATGATAATGCTGAGTATTAAGCAAGGAGGCATCAAGTACCATTTTTAAGTCTTTGGCGTGACTCAACCTGGGACTGAACCCCGGTCTCCCGGACCACTGGCGAACACTCTACCCACATGCTTTGATATAATTGTTTCTAATTGTGTTATTTTATTCTTTTTAGGTTTTTTTTTCTTCCCATTCAGGTCTTCTGGACTCTTCTAAATATTCTGTCCAATCTCAACAATACTGTAGTTCCAAACTTTTGGAGACTTTTCTCAGTGAACCTGATAGAAATGAGTATGAACAGGTACACCACATTCTTCAGAGCTACAAAAATAGTACGTTACCATAATAAATTTTTAGTACCATATCTAGGACATCCCTTATTGGAAGGAGTCTTACCCCAGTGCAAAGAATAAAATCAAGATATTCTTAACCCAGCCGACACTTCTACGTTTCATTTTATCCAATAAAAACTTTTTTTTATCGTTAGGCTGTAAATTGTTCATGTACCAATGAGGACATTAACTAACTTTACGTCATTTATTTTGTTGTAGTTTTTTTTATTAAATGAGTTCAGTAGTTAAGAAAACAATTAAGTCAACTTAATTGTTTTTATTACTCTCAATAAGTCACAATTATCAATTGGATTTGACGTTGTTTATTTTGAATAACGAGAAAAGAAATTTAGAATAATCTACTGTAACGAAAAAAAATCACAACTGATATCTCAAGGAAAATGGGGCGGCTGAGATATGGTTAACAAGCTAATCTAGCAAATCCTCTCTCAGTCTATTTGGATTTATTTATATAATAAATCACATAGATCCCGTAAAAATGACCGGATTATAGAAGTATGGATCGTTATTTCTATATAAATCTATAATGTAGTATTATTACTACGATCAAACTGTCACAGCCCAGCAATATATATATATATATATATATATATATATATATATATATATATATATATATATATATTTGCAGGGTGCGGAAGCAAAATATGGAATAATTTTTAAACTTTTTTATTTATTTTTTAGTCTGATTAGTCCAATTTTTGATAAATCTAAACTTTCCTGATTAGTTTTATTTTTCAAGCACTTTTTTAAAATTCAGATTCAGCCCAATATGAGTGAGCAAGAAAAGAAACGACAAAGAATCTATGATTTGCTTAACTACGAAATCACGCCAAAAACAATTTCCGAAATAATTGGAGTTTCTTTATGGCCTCCATCAAGCCCAAACCATAACCCTCTAGATTACGTTATATAATAATAATATTATATATATAATCGAACCAATATTTAAATGGGAAGTTGCATTTGTTTTGTTTTCTAAAACAGAAAACAAAACAAATGCAACTTCCCATTTAAATATTGGTTCGATTAAGACTGCTATGGAAGAGGAATGGAATTAAATGTCTGAAGAATTTATTTTGAAGGCATAGAAACCTTTTCATAGGTGTGTTGATACAATAAGTGAAAAAATGATCGCTATACTGAATTACTGTTTTATATCTATCTTCTTATTTTGTTGTTTATTATTTAAAATTAAGATTAATCTAGTTTAATAATAGAGGTGTTTATTATTGTACTAGAATGTTCCTAATTTTGCCTCGTGTGTATATATATATATATATATATGAATTCTTGCGGGAAGCGAAGGATCTTCAATTTCGTGGAGTTGGTTTATAAATGATTCCTAATAATAACAGTTTTGCATGCATGATGTTCCACAGGTAAAATAAAATGAACTTTTTTTAAATATGAACAAACGTGATGAGGTCAATAGGAATATTTCTTTTGTGCTATTTTGTGTTTTATTTTATTTTATTTTCAATCAGGTTCGGCCTTCGGTCATCGTTTGAAGAAAAGATTTTTATGAAAAAAAAGTTTCTTAAGAAAGTTTTTAAAAGAAAATTTAGAAGAGTTGATATACTATAAAAGAAGTGACAATAAATAGAATGGTGACGAAACATACCTGTTCGTGGAATGACAATTATTTTCTTGCATCCAAATGTCTTGAACTGACAGTTATATATATATATATATATTCGGGACACCTAAAACTGAGCTCTCTATCTGGGAGGTATTCTTAGTCGTTAAGCTTAATTAGCCTTGTCTGTTTATTTGTTTGTTTATTGGTTCTTTATGTGACACCCCAATTCTGTCCATTCTATTGCAAAGCAGCGTCATCAATTTGATGTTAAATCCATTTGGGGTCAGTGTCTGTAGATATTTTATCCAGTTACGTTCATGTGTTTCTCCTATCACCGTAATATGGTCTAAAGTATTTTTAATTTCTTCTTTAATATTGTCTTTGCATCTCTGTTGAAATAATGATTGTTTGGGTTGAAATGTTGTTCAATAAGTATTTGTTTGTTGTAATCATTAGATTTGATGATATGTACATACTAATTTTGACTAAATTAGTTTGGTTTGGTTTTATGGCATTTCAACCATTCTTGGTTATTTAATGTCAAATCTTGTTTTTATGCATATATTAAATATATGATTTGTAAACAAATTTTGTGTATACACAGTTAAACGATCAAACGGTTCTATTTCTAACAATTCAATTAAGCATAAGTCAACAAACTTAAATAGTTCCAAGTATTGCTATGTATCACTAACAATTCAATTTAACATTAATCATTTGTTTGCACACAGTTAAATGATCGAACAGTTCTATTTCTAACAATTCAATTTAGCATAAGTCGTTTGTTTGCAGGTGTTCTATTTGATGCATAGACAGGACCCTATCAGGTGCTACCTCTCTGATCCAGAGTGGACGTGGAACTGATGATAATGTAGGAATACTCCGCATTCCCAAAAGCTACAGTATTACTTGAGCCTCAGCATCAGATTGTTTAGTGTCATATCTAGGACACTCGTTGAAGGAGTCTTACCCCTCTGACTGGGCTATATTTAGACTAAAGTACAGGGTGTAACGATAAAATTGTCGTCCTAAAGAAAACAACACAACAGCTTTATTTTAAAACTTTTATTGAAAAAATCAATTCAGTGAACTTGATTATGTAGTAGAGTTGACATCTATTCAATGTAGCCACCTTCAGCCTCAATCACCGCCTCGATACGGATCCGGAACTGGGAGTATGCCTTTTCCACAAGCGCCGGCGGGAGCTTGGCGAATACTCGGCGGATGGCGGCGATCAGACTGGCTTTGGTGTTGTAGGAGGTCATGTTGGTGATGTTCTCGACGTATGACCAAACGAAGTAGTCCAGCGGGTTCAGGTTGGGGGAGGAGGGGGGAAGTGAGAGAAGGGTACAAAGTCGTAGCACTCCTTCTGAAGCCAAGCCTGGGTCTCTTTGGACTTGTGGGCCGGTGCCGAGTCCTGCTGGCACACCCAGGGTCTGCCACCGGCCACCTGATTGCATCAGGGGATCACCACACTCTTCAGCACATCCAGGTACACTTTGGTGTTGACTTTCAAGCCGACTTCGAAGATGTGAGGTGGCATAATGTGGCCCTAAATTGAAACCACACCAAAGACCATAACCGTAGCCGGAAACTTTGATTTCATCACCCTGGGCAAGTCCCTGTCATTCGTGGCAATCCAGCGATTGCATTTTGAGGGTTCTGGCAATGGTCCTGTTGTCATAACTTGGATCGGTAGATAGCATGAGTTGTACAGCGGCGCATCTCCGATCTCGCTCGTTGAACATTGTGTCACTTTCAGACATGATAGCAGGTTCCTATCACTCGTGGGATTTGTACACAACTGGCCAACTAGTAGATGGTCTGCAACAAAAAAAGAAAACCGGTTTTCATTAAACGGAAATGGAATCATGTCGTCTTTTCTAGGGCGATAATTTTATCGTTCCACCCTGTAGAAATGGCCATTCTGACTTTCCAGTTATATATATATATATATATATATATATTTGGCTGCTTGTTTACTTGTTTGCCTGCTTTTACGGCTTATCAACTCTTTTGGGGTTATTTAAAGGTTAGGTCAGTCTTTTTCGTAGAAATTAAATTGTTCCAAGTAAGTAATGATATATATCATTTATAAATACTTTTAGCGTTGACTAACGACATTTCAGACAAATAGATTATGTACTTTCAAGTAACTATTTGAATTTTATAATAGCAGGACTAATTCCGGGTTGTTCGTATACTATTTGTTCGTATGGTCAAATTTAAACTTTTTGCACAATTCTCAGTGGAACACCTTCTCAAACCAGTCGTGTCTAGTCTTATACTCCCTTTGCGATAGTTTTTCTGCTTTCGCTTAATATGTGATTGATTATTTAATTGTAGAATCACTCCACTTGGAGGATTTTTGATCAGATTCTTTTCTACTTAATACCAAATAACTGACCTGACAAAAAACAATGTTTGTTTAAATAACTCACATTTTCATCATTATCATCATCAAGGTGTTGTGAGCGCTCGTATTTCCTTGACTCTCTCTCTCTCTCTCTCTCTCTCTTGACATTCGTCCCTCTTGAAAGGACTTCTAGACGGCATCCAGTATCCGCACAGAGCTATATAATATAAATTTTTTCTCGTCAACAATCAGTTCGCCTTTACTTCTCCAACAGTGCTCAGTATGTCTTGTTCGTCTTACTTGAATTGTTTGTGAGATGGGAGGTATGTGGCTGTATAACTCTTTTTCGTTGGGTGCTGCATCCAGCAATTGTTTATAATAGATCTTAGCATCCTTTTGTAGTGTCCATAAAGATTTTTCTTCACGCATTTCGGCAGAGTTAAAACGGTGCAGTCATACAGTAGTACTAACATGGCTACATCTTCGAAGAAATATCAAACTTACTTAAAAAAATACCTCAAACAAATTAAAACCATTTAATGTTTTTATCAGCAAAAAAAAAAAAAAGAAAAAAAAATGAAAATTTTGTTGCCTTTCTTTTTAGGCTTTTATGACATAAAAAACAATTTTCTACAGCCTGGTTCCAACTTTCTCAAATAGCAATTGATAGATCAGCTTTGAAGGGTTGAACTTTATGATGGAACAGCGCTCTCTCCGTGGGACTTGAAATACGCTGACTGTGCTCCCTAAAGCGGGGTTAGAGCCCTTCCTCAACAAAAAAAAATGGCTATCTTGCGTATGACACAAAATTGCATTTGATGGTGAGGCTCCATTTTTTGAAATCTGGGGAGTGTGCAGTTCACCTTCACTGTCATTACTCCCAGGTCCACTCTGACCCGGAGTTGTTGTACCTGTTAGGGTCCAATCTATGGATTAAGTAGATCTCTTTGAACATTTCCCCATCCAAAAGTACCGTGTTCAAAAACGAAACCCTCTTAAGAATCAACTACACGAAAACGTAAGTAAAAATGTACAGTGAACGTGATTCCTTAACCCCTGGACATGAAATAACCCCTAATGGGTTGATATGCAGTTAAAATAGATCCATCAATCAATTATCATAGAATCTTTTAAAAATTTCCCCAAGAAATGTTCAATTAAATTAAGATTTGAACAGTTTGTTGACTTTCATTGAGTCAATTGACCTTTTTTGGGCAATAAGGATTGTCATCATAAAAAAGATTTTTATTAGTGACATGAGAAAAGTGTCAAAATTTCAATGTCTACCTGTTCATACTCTGGTAAGGTAATGCTTACCATCTTTCTGTTGGCTGGGTCTGTAGAAAACGTCGACTGGACCTCTGAAGAGGGGTAAGACCCCTTTCCCAATGGGACCACCTGTTGGCCGTTGGTGGGGACCGTAAGGCGTTAGGATGGAATTATGGTGGTTGAGCAGTCAATGACCAGGGACAGAGTGGTCAATAACGCACAACATACTACTTTGGCCCTTACTTGGTCTGACAGGTGGTCGGATTTGCATGATCCGATCACAGCCCAGTCGGCTGGGTCAGTAGAATACACTGGTGAGGCTTCAGTAATGCTGGAGTTATGAGGAATGCAGAGTATCCCTTTATTTCCATTGTTCTATGGCCCTCTCTGGGCCAAAGTGATTGCACCTGAGAGGGTCCTATGTATGTGTCAAATAGAACTCTTTGACATTTAATCTGTATGCAAATGAATGACTGATGTTATATTGAATTATTAGAAATAGAACTGTTAGATCATTTAACTGTGTATAGCTACAAATGTGTTTACAAACCATATATTTAATATATATGTAAAAACAGGATTTGGCATTAGATAACCAACAATGGTTGATATGCCATAAAACCTAACCAAACAAAACGATCCGCTCTTTTAGCTGACATGAAATTTCATGTCATGGATGAATGGGGACATTTGCTGGTTTCCTTCCGTCAATCATGGGACGTTATTGCAGGATACGGAAAGGATCACAGTAGCTAAGACTAAAGACTTGTCCTAAGACATTCGAGATCTCATAATCTCGCTACAGAGCCGTATGTTGGCATATACGAAAATTCTTTAGCCCAGTAAATGTATCAATTTTTCACAGTCGAAGAGACAATTAGTCAAAGGAAGTCTTATCATTCATCCAAGATTTTGCCTTTATCAGGGCGTCATTCTCAATTTTTGCTTTAGGTTGCTCGAAATATCGCCCCCAAAATGATGATAAGGACACGTACCACATGTGGAAAAATTATGAAATGTATACAAGTAACTGGAATTGTAGTGTAACTGAAAATTATCAGAACATTAAACTAGACTGCAGAAGGGTTGTGAAATGGTTTGAAAAGTAGGCTTAGAATTATTGGCTCTTAAAACATGCTTATTGCAATCAAAATGAAGTATTTACCTGTTTAAAATTATTGGCTTTTTTCGAATTGTTATTGCAACCAAAATGAAGTGTTTACCTTTTTCAAATTTTGCCGTCAGCTTGGGCTGTAGAATACACCGACTGCACCGCTGCACAGGGGTAAAAGCCCGCTCCAACGAGACCACCTGTAGACTGTGGGTGGCGATCAGTAATCCTCAAGGACGGATTCCTAGAGACTGAACAGTTGTTGACCCGGCAACCAAATGGTCAAGTGACTTACAACACCTTTTTAGCCTTTCCTGGGCTAGACAAGCCATTGGTGTTGCTCGATTCGATCATTCGGCTGGTCATGTCAAACCCCAACACCTATATGATTGTCCCGACCATATTCTTCAAATTCCTCTGGTGGTGAACAAACACTCAACCTTATTTTATCTAAAAGTGCTCAAAGTCGGTAGCGACGATTAAATCACGCTGAAATAGCAAAACCTGTGTGCAAACAAATGATTGATCTTAAACAGAATTATAAGAGTTAGGTCGCAATACATGAAACTATTTAGTGTCCTGGGTATGACATTAAACTGCAGTTGAGAGTGAGGCTCCAGAATGCCTCTTCACTGCCATTACTCCGAGGTCAACTCTGATTCGGAGTGGTAGTACCTGTTAAGGTCCCATTGAAATGTTCACTCATTTACTAAGGATCATGATTATTCCTTATTTGAAATGATTCAATTGTGTACAAATTGATAGGAAAGCTTGCTAAACAGATTGATAGATAATAAATTGAATTAATAGAATTAACAATATTTGAAATGATTTAAACTGTGTTCAAAATAGAATTATTTGTATTATATGACAATATTTGTCTTGCATATTGACCCCGGCCGAGCTGTCAAAATAGGAAATGCACCAGTGTAAATAACAGGTGCATCCGGTTGAAGGTATCAAGGGGATAACTTTGACTGTCGACAGGTTGAATTGAGTGGGCGTAAAACAATAATATAACTCGGTGCACAGGAAGTTAGAGTCAGTTGGAGATAAGATGCTGTAGAGAGAACCAACAACCAGCATAGGGGGCCCTTAGGACCCCCGATTTAGCAGTTGAAGTTCAGATCAGTTGGAGAGAAGATGCTGGAATGAGGAACATGTCCCAGAGAGGCTTGGTCCCCAGGACCCCGGTTGAGCAGCCCAGGAGAACGGGAAAGAAACGCTGTTATGGCCATAAGAGTGGGGGTCAATATGTTGCAGTTCTGTTCAGTCTTCAGCTCACTTTTCACACAGTAAAACCTTTAGTAACTCTTTCGAACCCTTTCAAATAAAGTGAGAGGTATATTTTTCTAAAGACCTGTGTTCGCTCATTTTTTTGTGTCGTTGTTATGATTCTGCATGCAACTGCATATGAGTATGCAACACTTGAAACCTTTTAGAATTATTAGTGTTAGCAAAACTCTAAACAATTTTACTGTGTGCAAACAAATGAGTTCTAACTCGTTTAAAAATAATGATCTCTTCAACGTATCCGCTTTAAAATTACACACACACACACACATACATGTTGCATACTCATATACATGCATGCAGAATCATAAAATAAAGACGAGCGACACAGGTCCTTAAAAAATATACCTCTCACTTTATTTGAAAGGGTTCGAAAGAGTTACTAAAGGTTTTACTGTGAGAGGGAGTTAGAGACCGAACAGAACTGCAACATATTGACCCCCACTCTAGTGGCCATAACAGCATTTCTTTCCTGTTCTCATGGGCTGCTCAAACGGGGGCCTGGACGCTCACGCTGCTGGGGGCCCACTCAGCTGGGTGCTGGTTTTCTCTACCGCATCTTATCTCCAACTGATTGAACTTCCTGTGCACCGAGTTATATAATAGTTCGTCGTCCACCTTCTTATGGGCGTCACAAATCGTACACATTCAACCCGTCCATGGTCAAGGTTATATTCTGATATTCCTCGACCGTATGCATCTATTATTTACACTGGTGCATTTCCTATTTTGACAGCTCGGCCGGGTCGGAGGTCAATATACAACACACACACACACACACAGATATATATGTAGGCTACTAATGTTAATGAATGAAGAGAAAATATCAACAATACTGCTACAAAAAATAAAGAAATTTATTTCTTCGTTGGGAGATGAAATGTAGAAGGGTATACAGCGATTCGTGTATCAAGTCACGACCGTAGGGCCAGTTCTGAGAGCAGCGTGGATAAAGATCTTTATCCAACTTGAAATTGTAACATGACACCGTTGTTTGAAGATCAAACGCACACGGCGCCGCTGAGAAAACAGTACGTATCACTCCGGGTTGGCGTGAGTAATTGGTCTGAGTTGTCTGGAATATTGTGTGCTTTTAGAGCATCAAGGTGGATCCCACGCGCACGCGTTGACTTTCGAAAAATCTTTGGACGCGTATTTCAGAGACCTCCTATTGGTCCTAAAAACTATTTTCAGTTTTTATCTTTTAAACATCTGCGTGGGCGTTAATTGGAGATCTTTGCGCCAATTTTGATCCGTTTTTTCCAGAAGATTCTTTTGACAAGGAAATTGTATCATTTCCTATATATATATATATATATATAATTTCTGTTGTAGGTCTAAAGAGAGAATATAAATATTTTTAAATGAGTAGGTCCACGAAGAAATTTGTATTTTTTAGAATTTATTTATTTTGTTCTTACATACGTATATGTTTCCAGTTTGATGCTTTCGTCAGAGAACACGAATAGCACAAGGCCTCGTGTTTTGGACGCTGACTAAACGGTTGGAGAAGCTCGACGGCAATTATACAAGAATGTTGCGAGCAATATTGAACAGGTCCTGGCAGCAACACCCCACACGGCGCCAACTGTACGGTCACCTACCACCTATCACGAAAACTATACAAGCTAGACGAACTACACACGCCGGACACTGCTGTAGAAGCAAAGACGAGATTGTAAGTGATGTGCCCCTGTGGACCCCTGCATATGGCCAATCAAAAGCAGGACGACCAGCTCGAATATTCATATAGCAGTTATGTGATGATACGGGATGTAACGCTGAAGACCTGCCGAAGGCGATGAATGATAGGGAGACGTGGAGGGAGAGGGTCAGGGATATCCGTGCTTGCCGCACGTCATGATTTAACCGTGTGTAAGCGAATAGATTCTGAGACGTTTAAAAATGAAGATACCAACAAATTATTCACCTAAAAATAATATATATATATATATATATATATATATATATGGAGGGATGTGTGAGTACAAATAAGATTTAGCCTTAAATAACCATCAAGGATTGAAATACCATTAAATAAAATAACCTTACCTTACCTAAAATCATTGGGAACTTAATAGATTGACTCTTAAAAAATTAATATTGCAACTAACGAGTTCAAATCCTACACGAGACTGATTGCATTTCACATAGCACTAATACCCTTGGGAAAGGTATGAATCCAATTATTCTCCCTCCAGCTATGTAGTAGGGCAGATTAGGTTCTTCAGCTTTGGTAAGGCAACTAGTCTAGGAGAAGGAAAACTCTGAATTCAAACCTGTAAAACTCCGCTTAAAAATTGACCTTATGTCATATCCTACCCGAGCGGAAGGGTTGGTAAATATGGATATTGCAACTAACTATCAACTGCTTTCTGGTTTAAAAGGATTCTGAAATGACAACATTTTTGTGTATGATTAACGACCAAAATTTTTAACATAGGATTATTATTATTAATTACTATTAATTACTTATAACCACATAATAGCTTAAGATATTTAAAGCCATATAAGTTTATTTGGTTTGTTTTCTTGGTTTAATGGCGTATCAACTTTTGCGGTTTATTCAATGCCAAAGGTATCCTTATTGAAAACAGCAGTGATTCTATTCAAGCCATCGCTGGTGGCGATAAGGGACTATATAATCGTATATGAATTACATAGAAATATTTGAATTCATGTAACTGTGTGCAAACAAATAATAATTATTATTAGATTGGAATAATTAGCTGAAACGATATAATTGTCGATAAATCATTAGTATTACAGAAAAATACTTGTGTTCATTCAACTGTGTGCAAACAAATCATAAGTGTGATTATTTATTCATTTGAGAGTTTTTCACCCCAGCGTTAGCAGTTGGAGTTTAGTGACAGCAAGTCTCCTCAAGTCTCCAGTACTCTACTCAGTATTCTGTCCGATCTCCACAATGCTGTAGTCTGAATGGTCTCTACTTGTCCTCTTATTTTCCAGTCTTCCAGTTCCTATACCAATCCCTTGGGGGATTGTCCCAAGTGCACAAACCTCAATTGGCATCACCGTCACCTTTACGTCCCATAGATTTTCTTTAGTTCTCTGGCAGGGTCTAAGTGCTTATCTCTCTTTTTGGGGGTGTCCTCGTGGTGTAATGGTTAAAGCGATGAACTGCGGAATCGTAGTACGCGAGTTCGTACTCCAGTCGCGCTATTACGTTCACTTTCGGGCAAATACCCTTGGGAAAGGTATGAACCCCCTTATTCTCCCTCCAGCTATGGGTAAATAGTAGGACGGACTAGGTTCTTCAGCCTTGGTGAGACAACTAGTCTAGGAGAAGGAAAACTCTGAATTCAAACCTGTTAAACTCCACTTAAAAATTGACCTTGTGTCATATCCTGCCCGGGCGGAGGGGTTGGTAAATAGTATCTCTCTTTTCGCTTTATTTTCACTCTGTTGTCAGCTGGGCAGCAAAATACACTATTCGGCAAGTTCTCTTCTTTTTTTTTTTTTTTTGTTGACTATCACTTAGTCTGGTCGTCTGTCGAGATCAGGTGATCCGTTTGTATCTCAAAGTCGCAGAGGATTTAGTGCGTTTCATTTTCTGGGGTTGATTCTGTGTTGCGCATGTGCAGCTTGATGTCGCCCATGTACGTTAGGTGGTTGATCTTTTGTAAGTTTTTAACCCACCCCGTGCATTCCCTGGAAAATACTTCCCTGGATTTTCTGCTGTCAGTTTCACTCTCCAGTTTTTCATGGTTTTCTCGATAAACTCTTTGTCGGATATCTTGTACATTTTGAAACAGTATTATCAAGCTTTGCTAGACCATATCGTATTCCCTCTTGTAGTCAATCCTCCCCAAAGCTACATTTTTTCGTTTTGTTTTGCTCTCTTAGAAGATGTGTTGATCAATGTATAATAGATTTCCTGATTCTTTTCCCTTGTAGCATCCTTTCTGTTCTTTGGGTCTCATTAGCGAAAAGTAAATCTCTAATTATTATAATTATTTCTCTAATGAAAGTTTTTCACGCAAGTGTTAGCTGATATTTTCTCACTGAAGTCTAAGTGACAGCAAGTCTCCTCAAGTCTCCAGGACTCTTCTCAGTATTCTGGCCGATCTCAACAATGCAGTAGTTTGGATCGTCACCACTCGTCCTCTTATTTCCAAATCCTCCATTCCCAGTACCATAACTTTGGTGTCTGTACCGAGGACACCAATTATAACTGGTATCAACGTCACTTTCATGTTGCATAGTTTTTTAAGTTCTCTAGCAAGGTCTAGGTACTTATCTCTCTTTTCGCTTTTCTTCAGTTTTGCCCGGTAGTCAACCGGCACGGCAGAGTCCACTATCAGCAGGTTATCCTTTTTTCTTTGTTTTTTCTTTTTCATTAGGTCTGGTCGTCTGGCCGAGATTAGGTGATCTGTTTGTTTCTTAAAATCCGAAAGAATTTTATACGTCTCATTTTTCTTGGATGGATTCCGGGTTTTACATATACCATTTGTTTATATGGTCAAATTTAAATTTCTTGCACAATTTTCAGTGCATCACCGTGCCCGCCCAGTCGTGTTTAGTCTTATACTCTCTTTGCCCTAATTTACTGGATTCGCTTATAATGTGATTGATCATTTCGTCTCTATTACCACATAATCTATCTTTGCTATTTTGTTGCGTCTTGTTTATTTTTGTTTTGACATTGTTAGTCCTTATGGCGTTTTTGTGCTGCTACCTGATTCACTTTCTCTAGTGAGGTTTCCCTTTCTTAGCCATGTCTAAGTTTTCTCGTGTGATATTTCGTTTATTTGTCGCTTGAAATCCTGTACAGTTGTTTTTCTTCCCATTTTTATTTCCTGGTTATTTTTGTTCTTTTGATGCTTGTGTTGTCTGTATTATTTTTGGTGGCTGTAACCAGTCTTCATCCGGGCTTTTTAGTAGGCATCATACAATAACTGGTGTTTGTACAACAACATTGCTTCTAACAAAGCTTTCATCAGATGATGACTCTGGGTTCAGGCATAGTTTTGGGGCCGAAGCATTATGAAGTCTTCTAGTAGTTGTATCGATGCATCGACAAAATTCTGAATGCTGGCGAGTCCTCTTCCTTCTTCTTTTATTATTCTTATTATTCTTCTGATTATTATCATTATTTCAATTATGATCATCTGTTAATTTTATATTTTTATAGTGAAATTGTCTGAAGGGATTTCTAAGTGAGACGTAGGAATATTTGCGCTGATGTCATACATGAATTTAAAACATGAAATAATTTTTTACATTTTCTCGTCAAATACATATTTACAATGTTTCGGTTTTAGTATTCTCCGGCCTTCTTCAAATGTCTTTTGTCGTAGTTGATAACGTTCAGGGGATTTCAAATTGAATACTTGATACAATCCACGGGGATAGAATGTTCTTATTCCTTGGCCTTGTGTCCTCCTTTAAATATTTCAACTTCTTTCTTGGCCTTATCAACAAGTTCTGAATAACGAAATAGTAATTTCCCTGTCAACTAAAATCGACATCTGTATTTGAGCGATGGTTAACGAACTAGACTATCACAAATGTAATTACAATAACGTTGTGATGCTGATGAAGATGAAGACAATAAATTGATGATGCTGATGAAAATGTTAGGTCAATGAATCTCCCAGTGACGCTAATGAAGTCCGACAGGTAAAAAGCAGCCACAAAAAATGAAACCGAGCTACCCTTGTCCTGTCACTGGCTATTTCCTCTCATATATTGTCGATAAGTGCTTTGCTGTTCAGTGGTATTTCTTCCTGGCTTCAACCCACAAACTCTGATCGAAAACTGGCTATCCAGTCTCCTCGTTGTCATCATCTCAGAAAGCGTGGGTCGAAGAAGAACCGAACCTTGTAGCTACAACAAAAAATGCTGTTCATCTTCTTCCCGTCACGTGACAGGGGACATCACATGAAACGGATTGAGTTACAGATTAACAGGGTACTTTTTTTTTTTTCGTGGTCAGTTGCTAAGCAACGAGATTCCTTGAAGAGCGGGAAAGATTGAAATAAAAACCCGATAGTATAATGAAGATAAATCGTGATGATAAATAAGATCTGGACAACGACGACCATCGTCCTCCACGTCTCACTCAGCTGAACGACTTACCGTTCACGCGACCTGTCTATTTGTCTCGCCAGACAATCTTTGGACATGCAACTTGTCTAGGAAAAGG
>CAUZXS010001940.1:2500-20000 GCA_963585895.1 Sepioteuthis lessoniana
TTACTTATTACAGTGATGGATCAGATAAATACGAAAAGTCGATGAAAAAAAATCAACCCAAATATCAATCAATTTGTTGCATCAGCATTTTTTTCTTAATTGATCTTTCACTTGCTATACATTTCCTTTTTTTAAATATACATTAACATATTGTTCCCGTACATATATACACACACGCACACCCTCGCGCAGACACACACAGGTTGATGAATATTCCCCATATATATATATATATATATATATATATATATATATATATATATATATATATATTCATGCACATACATATATATATATATACATATATATATATAATATATATATATATATATATATATATATATATATATATATATTGTCATCCACAGACAGACTGTTTCGTTCAATCAGAACTCTTCAGTGTGGCGAGACACGCAGGACGCTCGAAGCCGGGATCGAAACCCGTCCAACTTTACGTTAGACTAAGTTTCAGACCAGTTGGCTAAGGGAATTTTAAGGTATTTATTTTAGCAACAGAAGCAGCAGCCTTTGTTTACATTTTTATACCCTATCGGCTACCAGAGTGCTCAATTCTTACGAAGAGCTTTACATTACGCTAGCGGCGGCCGGCAATTCCTTCGCCAGAGTGGTCAACCCCCATGGGGGAGCGTGTGTGTGTGTGTGTGTGTGTGTGTGTGTGTGTGTGTGTGTGTGTGTGTGTGTGTGTGTGTGTGTGTGTGTATGTATAAATATATAAATTGTTTGAATTATGTATATATAATGAAAATTGTAATAAAGAGACACACAAATGTACTGTTGTCATTAATTAATATCCAACATATACGTCTTGGTATCATTGAAAGAAAATGATAAATAGACATGAGAAAGTGTGGAGGGTTGAGAAACGGGGACAAAAGGAAACAGTGCAAGCAAGAACAGTACAGATGCATTATGGCTATAAAGATGACATCAAAAGTGATTATATCGCAGCGTTTCCTTCGGTGACTCAACACAAAAACGCCGTCGCCCTTGAAGAGGTCGACAACTTCCGCCTCTATGCATGGAATAAAAAAAATGTCACAACCGAAAAGACAAAGTCTGAATCTTCTCGTAAACATTGCCTGTTAGGACTTATACGCCATATCTCGAAATCACAGCTTAATGACCAGTTATTAACTCTACAGAAGGTAGGACCATCTAATTTTATACGATATTTGTCTTTTAATTTTCAGAAGTATGCATGATTTACGAAATAGATAGATAGATAGATAGATAGATTTTCCTACTCTGTAAGAAATTAACTGCATTTTTGCGAGACATTTTTTCCTGGGAAATTATTGGATTATATGATAAAAATGAGAAACGTCAGTTTGAAGTGCACCAGCACAAAAAATGTATCTTAAACAATACATATGAGCCGTATAAAATGTTTTCCTCATAATATTTAGAACGATATTTCTGTCTCTTTTCCCACACCCATATATATATATATATATATATATATATATATGAATGTGAATTTTGTTATACCCTAGCGAATAATTAGGGAACTAAAAATAGCCATACATTGAGCACTCTCATAGATTTATATGATTTTCCTCATATATTCTATGTAAAGAATAATCCACACCTACTGTCCTTGGACACTGACTTGATATATATATATATATATATATATATATATATATATATATATATATATATATATATATATATATATATGCATCTGTTGTTTTTTTCCATTTCATATATTTACTGAGTAAACATTGCTTGCTGAACACAATGCTTTGCGTACGTATTTATCTCTTTTGATTTTATATCGTCAGTTTCTATTGTGATTGATACTTTTTGGGATTAGCAAAACGATGCCTCCTATTGCATTTAATACAAAAAATTAAAATATTGAGAAATAATTGAAGCTATTGAAGTTATTGGTCCACAATTTATTCGGTTTATTGTCTTTGTGGTATACAGTCAGAAATATTGGGGACGCAGTGAGAATCAAACTCACTTTTGATACTCCCGATTTCTCGTTGGATTTTTAATCACTCCAAAATTTTGGCTTTAGCTTTTTGGGATCATTTACTGCGCTCTAACAACGATCGAATAACTGTTGCTAGGGATAAACAATATAAAACCCTAAACCACAAACTAATTGCGTAAACGTGGCGTATTACATTCCATGGATATTTGCTAATCATTTTACTGTTGGCACTTGTATGTTTTTTTAATTGTTGGAAATATTTGCAGTACTTAAAATAAAACAAAACAAAACAAACTTGCCGGCCATTATAAAATATGAAGTTTTCAGATTGTTATCGTCATGAATTTCTTTGTTTTGATTTTTGCGTTTTCGATTATTTTTCTAAAACAAACATTTCGGCTTTTTTAGTATCCGATATTTATTTATTCATTTCATTTATTCCTTTTATTTATTTATTTTTTTTCAAATCTAAGTTGCTCCGCTGAAGGCGATGAAAAGACTTCCTCCAGAGAGAACTAGAAAATAATTTCGAAAGAGAAAAATAGAAAACATTATGGGGGGGGGAGAAGTAGAAAACCTCTAAAAGGAAAAGAAGCAGAAAACATTTTATGAGAAAATAATTTCAAAATATTTTCAGTGAAGAGAAGAGGACAATATTTTAGAAGAAGAAAAATAGAAAACATTTTAAAGAGGAGAAAATTAGAATATATTTATGGATAAAATAAGTAGAAAACATTTCAGAGGGAGAAAAGATTTTTAGGAGTTTAGAATTAGGAAACAATTTTTACGGGGAGTGACGTAGAAAACATTTCAGAGGATTGAACTAGAAAACATTTTAGAGAAAGAAAAGAAGAGGAGATTTTTAGGAGTTTAAAATTAGGACACAATTTTACGGGGAGTGACGTAGAAAACATTTCAGATGATTGAATTAGAAAACATTTTTGAGGGAGAAAATAAGAAAAGATTTTTAGGAGCAGAGAATTTTGAAACAATTTTACCGGGAGTGAAGTAGAAAACATTTCAGATGACTGAAAAAGAAAACATTTTAGAGAGAGAAAAGATTTTTAGGAGTAGAGAATAAAGAAACAATTTTACAGGGAGGGAAGTTGAAAACATTTTAGAGGATTGAATTAGTAAACATTTTTAGAGGGAGAAAAGAAGAAAACCTTTGAAAGGAGAAAATTAGAAAATATTTTAAGGGGAGAGAAATTGGAGACATTTAAGGAAAAATTGGTAAAAAAACGTTTCAAGGTGAATAAAGAAGAAATCCCTTTAAGTGAAATGAAGTAGAAAATAGTCCAGTGGAATAAGTAAAAAAAAGATTACATGAAGAAAATTAGAAAATGTTGAAATAGATAAGTAGATAAAATTTTAGGGGAATTAATTAGAAAACATTTTTGGGGGAAGAAAAATTAGAAAAAATTGGGAGGGATGAGGAAGAAAATATTTCAGTGGGCTTGAATTTAGGAGAAAGTAGAAAACATTTGACGGGGACAAAAGTAGAAAACAATGAGTGGATGAGGCATAAAGTAGAAAATATTTCAAGGGAAAGATGAAGAAAACATGTTAGAAGGAGAAAAGTTGTAAAACATTTTAGGGGAGTGGAGTAGAAAGCATTTTACGAGTCAAAAAGTAAAATAAATTTTGGGGTTAGGAAGTAGGAAAGATTTTATGGGGAGTAAAGTGAAAAACATTTTAAGGGGAGATAAGTAGAAAACATTTCTACAGAAAAGAAGTAAGTGGAGAAAAGGAGGAAACATTTTAATCTTGTTCTTATTTGTTTAATGGCATATCAAACATCGTGGTTTATTCAATGACAAAATCCTTGACAAAAAACAGCAATGATGCCATTTGACCCTAAGCTAATAGGGATATGAATATTTAAACCTTTCCTTAGGTTTTTAGTCCGAAAGTGAATGAAATCGAGCGACAGTAGTTCAAGCTCATTTACTTGGAGGCCACACAACAGTTTTTTTTTTGTGTTTTTTATTGCTACAGGAATTCCTCCGAAACATTTTAGGGGAAAAGAAGTAGAAAACATTTAAGGGGTGGGGGCAATTAAAAACATTTTAGGAGATGAGAAGTAAAAAATATTTCCGGAAAAAAAGAATTAAGAAATGTTTGTAAAGGAGAAAAGAAAACATTTTGGATGATATGAGTAAAAAAGAAAAACAAAATAGAGTAAAGACGTAGAAAACATTTTAGTAAATGAAATAAAAATATTTTGGAAGGAGTTAAGTAGAAAACATTTTTAGGATGAAAGAAAAACATAATTTAGGAGGCAGAAAGTATAGAAAATATTTGCGAAGTGAAGTAGAGGCCACCGAGCAAATACAGGAGGAATATCAACTAAGAGAATGTTATAGTAACGCTGAGGTGAAAAAGAAAAGAATCTTTGAAAATTGGCCGTATGATCATTGCAATTTCTTGGCGTATTTGCGATTGATCTATGCTCTCCGATAATGTTGGGTACGAGGACCACCTTCCTGTTTTACAATTTTTCCACTTATAGATATTCTTCCATCTTTTTACTCATTTAATTTCTATCGCAGGTCAACTGAAAATCTATATATTAATCTCCTTGTTCATTCGCTTCTACAGAGGGTAAGACCCGCTTTCCCACATCCAGAAAATGATGATGTCTTGGGTAAGTCACAAAACTGCAGCAGAGGCAGTGGGGTAAATAGATTTGTATGTAAATTGTTAATATTAGTAATGCTTAAAATAAATCCGTGCAAAAATGTCTTTAGTAACAATAGAGAAAATGTAAATATAAATGTTCAACGTACGCAATTCCCTAACCTCTTGGTATAAAATAACCTTAGTTGGGTTGATATGCTAATATAAAATCAACCAACCAATCAATCAAAGACATATCCTCTTATTCTCATTCTGATAGTTAAATCCCCGTTATATGTACAAATTACTTCAGATTACCTTTCCCGCACAGCCTTTGTATTTCATGAGGCTTCCAAGATAAAGTTTTTCGATTGATTAGAATATGATTGAAAACACAAATTGGAAGAGCTGGATATGCGTAGAAAGGTGAAACCACTCAGATGGGCAGTTTGGATTCGACTAAGAATGGCGAGAATATTGATGAAAATGATACGCTGTTGAAAATGCAATCTCTCACTGAAAGTTCTTAATTCAGATTACAAGGCTGCATCGAATTATTAACTTGTGGATATAAATATAACAGTCAATTTCATTATTCCAATTGACCACAAATCAAAATTAAAAGGGAAAAAGTTGAATTCGTTCAGAGTTGACCAAACATTTACATTATCTGCGTCAATTTGTGTACACTCGGATTCAGGTACGTCATACAGATTTTGTTCTCTCATTAATTCGTGTAAAATAATCATATAAGTGAATCCAGCATTTCCATACAATTTACTGATTTAATATAAAAAGATCAGTAATACTTCTATTTGAGATTTTTGAGTCTGATATGATTTCGTCAAAAGTTTAATGTTTGGTATTGAATAAATTACTGAGAACAACAGAGAATGTTTTCAATTTTGATCAGTCAGATGCAATCACGTTTTGTTTTTAATAAACGTTATGCCAGATATATTTCTAAGGAGGATTTCTTAGTTATCGAGAACATTTACAGAATAATGATCGTCAGAATGCCAAAAATTGAGCGAAACACATAAATTTTCATTTTCAATGATAGAATTTGAGCAGAAACTGCCAACATCTACAAAAATGAATAAGCCTAACTCTATAGGGTAATAGTGTCAATGGAAAACTGTCCGTAAAAAAAAAAAAACGGCTGAGATGCATATCCCTACTTCTAATTATGCAATACACTTCTTTTAGAGAATGTATCGAGTGTTATCTATTCAAGATTAAGACGTTCCGACAAAACAAAGGAAAGTATGCAAGAAGCTGAGATTAGTGTTGAAGCTTTGAAAACGGTCGCAAAAGCCAAAGAAAAAATGGTCGAATTGAAAATCCGATTGTGACAATATTAAAAACGACTTTGAATAGGTGCTTGAGATTAAAAACATTTCCTGCTTCTAAATTTTCACTGTTCTTCATCTGATACTACAAGAGTGAAAAATGGAAGAAAAAAATTGGGAGTGTAACCTACTAAAAAAAAAATATAGTGAATTAGAATATGCAGAAATATACTCAAATGCGCGTGTAAACAAAAAAAAAGTACATGACCCATATATAATTAACTCATATATTTATACTGACGTATTTATTATTGTATGCATGTCTGTGTCGTTCTGTACGAAAGAAAAAAATTCGTATTTCGACTGCTGCGTACTGACATTTAATTGCGTAATTTATCTTACTGTGTTTATATTTTGTACAATCATAGTCAATTATTTTCTTTCTCGGTTCTAATGCCACTTTTATCTTTTTTCGAGAGGGTTCTCTATCCTTCTAATTTTTCTAAATCTTTACTTATAAACTTATTCCTTGCTGCGCTTTGTTTAATGATATATCAACTTTCATGAGTTATTTAATGGAAAAACCAGCCTTCTAGAACAACGGTGGTTCTATAGCTGAAGAGAAGAGGGGTTCTTACTTTTCACAAGGTTATTACTCAAAAGTAAACGTAAGAGAGCGACTGAAGTTCGAACTCGCTCGCTTCAAGGCTACCGTATAATGATTTAATCATAAATATACGCATGAGTAAAAACCAGGGCTTTTTATAAAAAAAATAGTGAACTACTTACTACCAATAATATATATATATACATATATATATATATATATATATATATATATATTTATATGTATGTATGTATGTATATGTGCGTGTGTGTTTGCATGTGTGTATGTATGCACGTGCGTGTCTGTGTGCGTGCGTGAGCCCATTTGATAAATTAGGAGATTCTTATTGAAAAAAGAAAGAGAATTTTTTTTTTCATATATTTGGAGTGGCAGTAACGCCTTCTGCTACCGAAACTCTGTTATCACCCTGGTTGGCGGTAGATGAGGACAGAGTATCCAACGTGCTTTCACACGTTGTATGATGAAAAAAGAAATTCTACGAGATGAAATAACCCATCACTTTTGATTTTCTCGAAAAATTAACAATTCTAAACAATTCTGCATATTGCCAACTCATTCGGTAAAATAATGCTCATGCATTAAAATACCCTCATGACGATATATATATATATATATATAGAGAGAGAGAGAGAGAGAGTGAGAGAGAGAGAGAAAGAAAGGGATGAAGAAATATATAAATGCATATTCTGATATGTTGTATGTACACATTATAAAAAATATAAAAGTACACACACACACACACACACACAAACACACACACACACACACACACACATACATATATATATATATATATATATATATTTGATTGAAAATAATAGACGCTTTTGTCTACATATTTTTTGTTGATCCTTTCGAATTGCGGTATTGATCTTATGATATTCGCCGGGAATTGGTTGATAAATCTTCCATAACTAGTTATTTCCAAACTTTCGGCCACCATCAGAAGAGGATGTATTACAAAAGTGATGTAACTTTTGTATGTACATAACTACTTTGTAAGTATGAGCGTTTGTACTGTTGTATTATGTAGCGTTTACTTTTCGAATGTATTTCTATAAATAGCTAAAGACATTTAAGTACATCAGCGCTGGTTTTAAAATTGATTCTATTAGGTTTGGGGTTGTATGTTCCTAATATGTAGTGCCTCGAGAATCTGTAGTTTTTGCTGGTTATTTTGTTCATCTAATATTTTTCTGTTTTCAGTAAAAATTTCCATAATTCTGTTGATGGGCATAAATAATTCTTTTTTAAATGCTGTGCCATGGAAATGATATCAGAAAAAAGCATTGTAAGTCTTCTCGATAGGGTACTTGCGGTTAAACCGGCATATATATTGTTATTTTCAGAGTTACAATCTCCTAAAGGACATTTAAATTGATATATAACGTTTTTTTGCAAAACCTCAATCGAGAGCGATGAATTATTTTTAATGACCAAGTTGTAGGTTTTAAATTTCATATAATATATAAGTTTTATTTTTTATTAGGATCAGTGGGGAGTATGTTTCTTTGAATCAATGTTTTTAATATTTTTTCATCTGATTTATATATATATATATATATATATGCACGCATAGAAACACACACACACACACACACAATTATATATATATGTGTGTGTGTGTGTGTGTGTCTTTCTGTGTAAGTATATATATATATATATATATATATATATATATATATATGAACTGAGCCATTGTCCTTATGGGTAGTGTTCACCATTGATCCGGAAGACCGGGATTCAATCTCTGGTCGAGTCATACCAAAAACTCAAGAAATGGTACGTGATGCCGCCTTGCTTAACACTCAGTATTATAAGGTATGGATAAAGGGTAAAGCAGAGCAATCCAGCGAATGGAGTAACACCCTCCCCAACACTTCGGTGTAGTAGCTATATAAAAGGCAGCATTTTGGTCACCCTTGCAAAGATCGCCAAATTTTCTTATATATATATATATATGTGTGTGTGTGTGTGTGTGTGTGCAGGAGGATATAAGGTCAATTCTTTTCTTTTTCCTTAACCAGTTGCCACACTAAGGTGAATCAGTCTAGTATTCACTACTATTAATCAATTGTTGTAAGGAGAATAATTGGATTCATGCATTTCTTTAGTACATTAGCACGATGAGAGATGCAAACAGCCTCGTCCAGGTTTGGATCTCGAGTCTGTCGTATCTATTTCTGAAGACGAGTACAATTACTCCATGAGCTCAATCCCTTTATATATATATATATATATATATATATATATATATATATATATATATATATATATATATATATATATTATAAGAGTGTTGGTTGATACTAAATCACTTTGTTATTCCATCTTCTTAACTACCTGATAATTGTTGTTCTGCAAAACACTCCATAAAACCCAGGGTCGCAGTCTATATTCCATGAATTAGAAATATATATATATATATATATATATATATATATATATATATATATATATATAATGAAAAATAATAAATACTGTTCCATCGTCTTTTATATATACACTCTTCACTATATATATATATATATATATATATATGTATATATATATATATATATATATATATATATATTGCTGAGGGAATATTTAGGCAGCAAGTTAGTATTCAAGCAAGTTATTATTCAAGATTTTTTACCGTACTTTTGGTCATCATCAGGGGTAGTGCTGTTTTGAGTTGACAGTTTGAGTTTATACTATTTTAATCATTTTTAGCATCTACACGAAACTACACTCACCTGATGACGACTAAGAGCATGGTCAAAAGTTCATTAGCTGAAGATATGGGATAAATCGTTTACCATCTAGATCCCGACTCAAGAAAAATCATAAGGAAACTTGAAAAATGAAATTAAAAATAATAAACATTGTTGCTTGAATATATATATATATCATCATGTCTAGCTGCAGCCATGAATTTCCCTGATTTTCATTCGCCGATCGTCTCTATCATCTACCGCTTCCGGCCGCTCTTCTAGACTACATCCCTTGTCCGTACAGAACTAGTGTAGATAAGTACTTGTTAGCCGGTCAACACTTGTTCGTTCATTTGAAGGGGTCCATAGGAAAACGTCACTTTTAGCACACGGTCCGACATGTCTTGCTTGTCTTATTTCGATGGTTCTAGTGATGAGTTTAGGGGCCATACAGCTGCTGTTTTGTGGGATATTGCTTCTGGGATTTTTTAAAATATAGCTCGTAGAATTCTTGTGGAGATACTGTCGAGCTTTTTTTCTATACACTTTGTCAGCGTCCCTTTAGTACATCCAAATAGTTAAATTGACATAACTATTGCTCGAAAAAAAACTTCGTTTCATTTTATCGGAAAGGTTAGACATCCATATAATCGACAACCTTCGATAGCAGTTCATGTCTTCGCTAGGCCTAAATTGATGTCATTTTAAGTAAATGAGACGCAGCTACCGAGGTAAGTGAACTTGTCCTCTAATTTCAGAGAACCAAAATCTAGCGTAGAGATGTTTTTTGATTAAAATGCATGCACTTTTTTTTTCTGTATTCAGACGTAGACCAATGCCTCCAGCTACCTGGTCCATAGTATGCACCAGGGATTCGGCTTGGGTAGGTGTATTTGTAAGAAGAGCTTTGTCATATATATATTTATATATATATTCGGAGAAACCGATCGACCACACACACACACACACACACACACAAATATATATATCTATATCTATATATACCCACGCGCGCATATTTGCACATACATATATACATAAAGATGCAGAAATTACTAATACATATATATATTTACAGATATATACCCACACAAATTAACTTATACACAGACGTAAATATACACATAAACGCATACGTACATACATACACACACACACACACACACACACACACACACACACACACACATATATATATATATATGTGTGTGTGTGTGTGTGTGTGTGTGTGTGTGTGCGTGCGTGTGTTTGCGTGTGTGAGTGTATATATATGTAAACCAACGTTTATATATGTTATTGTTGATGTGGTAACTAAACACAAATATTTACTCTTTAAACGCAGATAATACACACATTATGAAGCAATATGCAGAATAATGATTACAGTTACATCTCCTTCACGAGCTGAAGTGCACACTTTGAGATAAGCAAAGTGTATGAGTCAATTTCAAATACGTCATCCTCTCTTCTTTTTCACTGGGAATAATGGACAAGGAAAGCATTTTTAGATTACATTTTTTTTCAGGGATTTTTTTATGCAGTAAAATAAATTCCCAGTCCTAAGTGAAGCGAAAGTTAAATAAACTACCTTTGAACTGACAGCATTCCACTTACCATCTGAATTGTTATACATCATATGTAGAATACTTAGTGTATGAGTTATCTCCCTGGAAAAATAATTGAGATTGAGTGAACTCCCCGAAAGTCGAATGGTGGTTAGTTAGCTAGAATCTTATATGTAATGTGATAATCTCACTCGATTAAAAATCAGTAAATTCCTATTTGTTTATTTAATCCTCACTCTTATGATATATATATATATATATATATATATATATATATATTTGTGTGTGTGGGTGGGTGTTTTGATATAAATGTGTGGTTATATACATATATATATATATGTATATTTGTATTAGTATATATATATATATACATATATACGTTCGTGATTATATATATATATATATATATATATATATATATATTCGCATGCTTCTTTGAAACAGTGAACCGAATCCAATCTCTGGATTGGTCTCTTTGCATTTTGCGTAGGAGTAATACCCACTGGAAAGGTATGAATCCAATAATTCTCCGTTTAGATCTCGTTAAATAGATGGTCAGAATGGATTTTTTAAGCTTGATATGGCAACTAGTCTAGGAGAAGGAATAGTTTAAATTCATACATGTATAACGCCGCCTAAATATTAACCTCGTGTCTATTCTTGCTCGAGCGGAAGGGTTGGTAAATATGTAGGGTTGAATAAGAAATACAAAAAATAAAATAAAATAAAATAAAATAAAAAAATATAGAAATGCCTAGAAACTACTGACAGAGAGTAGGAGCTAGGCATGTTTAAAAGACAATACTTATCGGCTCTAAAAAGAAACTTTTTCTCATCCAGCAGTGACCTTTTGTATTGGAAAGAGCTACTTCTCTCTTGCTACTGGGGGAAAACCACGTATCCGCTTAGCGGTGCACTGTCTCATTTTCCCACCAGAAGACCTTTAAATACACAATTCACCAGAAATGACTCTCCTATAGCAAGCTGTCTCTGCTAATATACCTCACAAAAAAAAACATTAACTGGACATAACCAACGACTTTGGACTTATCCCACACCAAAAATGACAAATATATTACGACCACTTTTTTATGAGACGCAACTGTTTCTTTACAGCCTAAGAAGACATTTCTACACCAAAGAGTAGCCGTACTAAACCCCAAAATAAAGTTAAAAATTTAACAGGTTTCTTCTTTCCTTATAATAACTAGTCTTCTGTTCCCGTGAGTACATATATAATTAAAATGGAAATTTATGCTTTTCCAACAAGCGTAGTCTTATTGACTCATAGTAATATCTATTTGATTTCTGGTGTCTTTCGTGATGTAACATTTTACGAAGTAGACTTGCAGTCCATTCCTCGAAAGATGGATTCTCATTCTATTTCCAACCTTGTGCCAAGCTTATCTTCATGAATGACAATTTAATTTCTAATGATTAAATATGGTTGTTTTAATCTTCTAGATTTTTCAAGCATAGTTCACTGATGGTCATAGATCAGAGTTTCTTAAACGTTTTACTTGATGCCCCTTTGTAACCAAATTCAATTTAACATTGAAATGATGAATAAATTGAAAATTAAATTACAAAACATAACTAATTTACCAGTGTGTAATAGAATTTACTCAGGAAAAGGATAAGAAAACTAGAAATGTGAACACGGCTATAATTCTTAAATTATGGTTTTAATTGGAAGGATGGGTTTCGTTGGAACTGAGCAGATCACAAACATTAGTTTGCAGTTGTGTGAGTTTCAGCCACAAATTGCCACATTCTACGTGTTTTCGAGATAATGCACATTGCTAAACCATGATACAACTACGTTTCCTTTCAAGAAGACATGATTATATGCGTCGTTAACGACGTTGAAAAGATCCGGATCTTTTCACTCAGACACAGATCATTGGTTTATTTAAATGTTTTAAATGGGTATTATGTAAACGAAACATCACCAGTGGCCATCGCACGATATTGATGTGGGAGGCCCTGTGGCGTAAAGGTTAATGTTCTGAAATGTGACATCCAAGTAAACCTGTTCGACTCCAATAGCGCTATGTTTACTTTCAGACTAAAGCCCTTAGGAAAGCTAAGAAAACTATTTTACCCACCGACTTTTGGGCTGTATTTGATCACTAATGTTCTTCGACAAGGATGGCTTTGGCATTAAAAAACCTATGAAAGTTGATAAGCCATTAAAAAAGGAATCGAAACCGTAAACAACCAGGGATTCTGCTTGGTGTTCGGTATCTAGTAACTAGCTAAAATGATTCGGCGATGTTTTTCCATAATAAAAGCGTTTATAAATATAGTAAAAATAAAGTTTGCGATTGTAGTCGAAGGTGACCAGAAGGCTGCCTTTTCAATAGCTACTATACCGAGGTGTAGGAGAGGGCACTACTCCTTTCCCTGGATTGCTCCACTTTACCCTTCATACGTACCTTATATTGCTGAGTGTTAAGCAAGGAGGCATCAAGTACCATTTTTAAAGTCTTTGATATGACACGACCTGGGATTGAACCCAGGTCTCGTGGGCCATTGGCAAACACTCTACCCATTAGGCCAATGAGCCGGTTAAATTTTTTTTTTCATCATACAACGTGTGAAAGCACGTGCGATACCCTAGCCTCATCAGCTGCCAACCAGGGTGATAACATAGTTTCGGTAGCTCAAGACGGTACTGCCCCTCCTGGCGCTACCGAGCAGCTTTTGCCACCGGATAGGGTATTTAAAAGAAATATATATCTATGTATACACAAGATCAACTAAAAGCGGACATTACATTGGACGTTCGTTCATCTTCATTTTGGTGCAGTTTGTGATTTAAAAGTGCGTTTACTTACGGTCGTTAGATGTCATAGCAACCGTTTCTTGATTTTGCGTAATTACACGAGAAAGGTGATTCCGCGTGTATAACATTCGTGTTGAAATCCTTTCTATATCCGTTATCTATTCGGTTCGTTTTCTTTCATCTATGCGTTACTGCCCAAAAGCACTCGAGACAAACGTCATATATAATAATTCCGCTAAAAGATTTTATTTGTTGATCAATGGGCCCTCAAGATGGGTGGTGAGTAAAAAGAAAGCTCCTGGTCTAAGTTTGTCCAGGTAGCTATCTGATTACCCGTGGGCCACTAAATTCTTGGCTTGCAAAAAATGTCTCCAGGACGCTGATGGTCAGCAATGGGCTCGTGAATACTGTGGGGGTAAACCTGATTCATAGGCCCATCATTCGATTTACATTCTCCGGCAGAATATAAATATAAACTAGTAAATTCCTCTGAAACCCATATGTTTTATTCAATCTGGTAAATCTTTTCACCTCCAGGAGTCTATATGAACCATGTTGAAGAACCCTGCTATGGACAGATTGTCTGAGTTGATTGAAATGAAAAGCAAATGAAAGCAATACGAAATAAGTACAATTCAAAATCAAAATGGATGGCTATTTTTGTTTATAAATAATTTTGAGCATTCTAAACAATAAATATAGGAAGTGACGTCATATCTTTATTGATTTTTTTAAATTATCTATTTTCTATGTATTATGCCTCAAAGAACATTTTTAATGTAATGTTTTTCTTCTATACATTTTAAAAAGTGTTATTTCAGTCTATGAGTCGTAGTAATCATTTGCATTCTTGAATGGTTTTAGAAAAAAACAGTAATATGAAGCAACCAATAATAATCAAACTAAATGTTACTGATCAACAAGACCAGTAAAATGAAGCAACCAATGAGAATGAAACAAGATATTACTGATCAGCAAGCATAATACACTGCGTAATAAAGACACATGGAGTCTAGAATTGATCCACCATGGTAATTAATTCTTCAGTGCTTGAATGGTGAATAGTGGTGAACACTTCTGGAACAGTTTAAGAACTTATTAAGATTTGATTTTATTTCATTTTAAATCCAGTTCAAACTGCAAAAAACATTGTTACAAGAATAGCCTGAATTTAGCAAAGTACGTGTAACGAGTTCAAGACAAAATTTATATTTGTATTTCATCAAAGAAGGCGCTTGTAGTGTGATGGTTATCATCGGAGGAAATGGACACGATGACATGAGTTCAATTTCGCGATCGGGCTGTTTGCATTTCACATAATTTTAATAATCTTGGGAATGGTATATATCCAATTATTATCTTTCCAGCTATGGGTATATAGTAGAGAATACTGGCTTCTTTAACCTTGATATGGAAGTCGTTTTAGGAGTAGAAAATTCTGAATTCAAACATGTTAAATTGCTCAAAAGATTGATCTTATATACTATTCTGAATGTGCGGAAAGGCTGGTAAATACATATATTGTATCAGAGACGTCTGGGTGTTGTGATAAAAGGTTAATGCTGAAAGGAATTATAAATAGAAAAAGCAAACTGTCAAACAAATTACGGAAGACGGGGGTTCGGACTATTGTCTTCATCTCTTTTTTTTTATATTCATAACGTTTCGGTCGATATGTGTTTCGGCCTTCTTCAGGTGTTCCTTGTCGAACTCAGGAGCCAACACGGAACTTTGAACCACGTTCTTTATTTAATCCATGGGGATAGCTTGTTCTGATTCCGTTAACCATATCTGTGTACAATTGTTAAGTATTCCTGCATTGTTATTCGCCTGCAGTCAGGATTGAACCTGCAGCCTCCGCATGATTGTCTTTTAGAAGCTTAGGGAACCAATGCCTATAAACGTTACGCGATGTGTCTTTGTTTAATGACGTATCAAACTTCATGGGTTATTTAAAGCCAAAGATACCTTTGTAAATTAATATCGGTGAGACTGTCTAACACATAACTGGCAGGATTTAGGGGGATCATAGTTTTCTTAAGGAATTTAGTCGGAAAGAGAGAGTCAAAGTGTGACTGGAGTTCGAACTCGCTTAGTTCGAAGCTGTTGTCCATTATTTTAGGTATTACGAGTACTACCCATGTGTTTTTGGTGTATGTATGTCGTATTATTTTCATTAATTGCTCACACGTGTGTCAGTCCTAAATTATTTTGAGGACAAAGCTTTGTTAATAGTTGATAGATTTTTACTGACATCTTTTATTCAGTGGTTGGAGAATCAAAGGATATGTATGTCCTCTTTGACTATTGGACTGGTATTGAGTGGTGAGAAAAATAGCTGCTGTTCAGGCCCACTAGATTTATTCGACAAAACAGGAAAACCTTACTTTTAGAAAAATTACATGTGTGCTTCTGTTTCTATTTTTAGATTTCGTGAAACACATTGGTAATTGAACCTCACACTACTATCAACCATAGTTCCTTCTTTTTTCTCATGAAGATCTTATTTAAATTTTTAGCCGAGATTGAAAGCTTTCATAAATATTAGACTAGTCATTTTCAATACTCATCTTGAAAATGTTATTTGTACTTCCTCTAAACCGACCATTTTCTAAATATTACATAGCAAGAAAATCATTTATTCCTTCGAATTGTTTCTATCGGAAAAGATAGCGAGGAGGAGCTGAAATTAGCAATCTGTCATTTTTTGTCCTTTTGTTTTCTCATGTAATGTCGGTCTGATAAATCTGTCGCAGCTGGTTTTCAGTTCAGTCTTTACCTTTGCATAGACTGGTTGCTATCAAAGTTGGGATAATAAATCACCACAACAATATCTTTAAGCACATCTACTGCGACCCTGCCATGCTGATTTGTTTGGGTAAGCGGACTGAATACCGATTTTTTATTTCACTTATATTGCCTACCAAGGTTAGGTGTTCACAGTTATTTCTACTATTAAGCTCCCCAATTACTCATCCGTTAGAAATCGATTAATTTGTGCATAAAGACAAACCTACTAGTCACGGTTTGTTCTCTAACAGAATCAGAAAACGAAAATGTGTTAGTGTAAAAGAAAAGGCTGGAGTGATTAATTGCAATATTATCTGAATGAAATAAAAGATCTAAAATTCATCCGTGCTAAAATTTGAAATATCATTTTGTTGTGTTCTGTTTAGTGAACACAAGTAGTAATAATAATAAGACAAACCACGATATGTGAGGGAAATAGTTATATTTACAGGAAAGAGTATTTACGAGAGAGAGACAGTAATAAGAACATAGGATAGGTGATAGAGTAATGATATACTTCAACAATAGGAACGACTCTTCTGGTCTGACTCGTAGGCTTATTCCTCCCCAGACTGATCTCCGCTACTGCCATATATGGCAGATGGAACAGCTCATTATGCTGAAAAGGTAGGCGATACCCAACACATCTATTCTACCCATTCCTAGCTATGGGTAAATAGCAGAGCAGAGAGCTATCTTTAGCTTTGGTAAGGCGGTTAGTCTGGAAGGAAATCCTGGAAGTCAATTGGAGAAATTGGTTAAATACAAACCGATTAAAAAAGAACACAGAATAATTCCCACAAAAAATTATTCTCTGTTATATATTTTCATATATTACTGCACACTATCTGTCATCACATTAATATAAAAAATTAAAGAATCATCTACTTGAGAAAATGAGACATGGAAAAGGTCACGTAGAATGATATACGAAGGCTTCAGTGAGACCTTGAACTTGTGACGCAGACTTACTCTCAAGTGCTTTCAGATATAATTCCCTCTGACGATTATTTTATTCGGTTTCGGTGCTTGTCTTTCGTCTTTTTCTTACTTTACCAAAAAGATTTTGTTTGGTCGGAGGTCAAATTGCTTTGGTCGAGGACATCTTATCTTTTTAACGAGTTTGCAGCATTTCAAGTCTGTATATTTCAACGATAGA
>CAUZXS010001940.1:25000-40000 GCA_963585895.1 Sepioteuthis lessoniana
AGAGGATGAGTCATTTATTTATATATAAAAGTAAAGTTGGCGACCATAATCGAGGGTGAGCCGAAGGCTCCTTTTCAATAGCTACTACACAGAGGTGTAGGGAAGGGCGTTACTCCTTTCCCTGGATTGCTCCACTTTACCCTTGATCCATACCTTATAATGCTGAGTGTTAAGCAAGGAGTCATCAAGTACCATTTTTTTAGTCTTTGGTATGACTCGACCTGAGATTGAACCCTGGTCTCCCAGGCTATTTTGGCTAAATGAGTAGAGTGTTTTCCAATGGTACGGGAGCCCGGGGTTCAATCCCAGGTCGAGTAATACCCAAGACTCAAAAATGTTGCTTGGTGCCGCCATGCTTAACACTCGGTATTATAAGGTACGGATGAGGGTAAAGTGGAGCAATCCAAGGAAAGGAGTAACACCCTTCCCTACACCTCTGTGTAGTAGCTATTGAAAAGGAGCCTTCGGGTCACCCTCGATTATGGTCGCCAACTTTACTTTTATATATAAATAGGGTAAAGTGGAGCAAACCGGGGAATGGAGTTGTGCCCTATTGTTATATAGTCACATATGCAGATTCACATCTACATACGTGCACATATATATATGTAGAATAATTCACAACGACACAACGATAACGACGCACGCAGTAATAAATGACGCAGGAAGGAAGGAAGACGCAGGGAGACTTCTTTATCAATATTTTACCGCTCACTTTATTGCAAGGGTTCGAAAGGGTTGTTCAAGGGTTGCATGTGAGAGGGAGCTGGAGACCGAACATAAACTGTAACATTTTGACCCCACTGTTATGACCGTCACGTTGCGTCTTTCTTGTTCTCCTGATGCTGGGGTCCACTCCATCGGTGTTCCCGAGAGCCCCCTCAGTCGGGTGGGGCTTTCCCTACCACATCTGGTCTCTAGCTGTCTGGAATTCTCCTGGCAACTACTTCTTGGACTCGAACTCAACTGAGTTAAATAATAATTCAACGCCCACACGATCGCCCACTGGATCTTTGAAATCGAATGTTTAATCGTCATCAAGCGGAAATAACTGTCATGCAGTTCTGAGGTCACTCTCTTCCGGTGCATCAGTCTGTATTGGCACAGTGGGACCTTCACCTTGTCCCATATTATAAGCCTTAATCCGCCCACGCGATCTCTTTCGATTACTGGCCATTGGAATGTGTCACTTCCTTCCGGTGCATCACCTTGGAATAGCATTTTTGGGGGCCGGGTCGAAGGTCAAAACATAACACTATCCTACACTTCGGTGTTGTAACTATTGAACGGAGAGCCTTCGGGTCGCCGTCAATTTCTCATTTTTATTCAAAGAAGCTAATTTTGTAAGAGATTTTATAACCTTTTCTTTTAAAGTCCAAATCATCGACAATGAATGAATGAATAAGAAAATAATAAAAATAAAATGTAAAGGATGATAAGTAGAAAAAATTAGATTCTTTGTAAAAGGCACCACATACCAAGTAAATACTAAAAGATCGTTCGTAAAAGATAAACATTAATAGGTAAGGGTGGTTTTAGGAAATATGTATTACGTAATATTTGATGAAAATCTTTAATAATGAAGAAGATAAAATGCATTTGGCAGAAAATAATAATGACGAAGTTACATAAGAAGTTAGATAAAAGATGAATAATGCGTTCCAGGCAAAATCTGACCGACGAAAACCAAATGAACAAGTAATGGTGACTCACACCGATTTTATCTAGCCTTTCTATCTGAGCCTTAAAAAAGAACTATACAGAAAATATTTTTATACCAAAAAAAAAAAAAAAAAATCTTTCACACTTTGTATGGTGATAATGGATATATTTCAAATACCGTATATTTTTTTCCGTGTGCAGTTACATGGTATCACATATTCTTATTCAATTTGAATAATTTCCAAATAGATCTATTCCATCCATATTTTGAACCATAACAGGCTCTAGAAATCGGGTTAAGAGTAGAACTGGGAGTAATATATATGAGGAAGTATTCCGCACTAATAGCTCCAAAACTAAAGCCTCAACATCTGATGCAGTCTTGTTGCATATGCACGAAACCCCATTTTTTGGTTTTGGAGGGGGGTCGTACTCCTTTGTAAGGGGATGCAGTCAGCTTATTTTCACCCTCACCGATTGGGTGATGATAGTTTTATTTCAGCGAACATGATGGCCGAAATAATTTCTTATGGTCACAGTAAGCCAGAGAAATAATTTTATGACGAAAAAGCGATTTTGTATATTACAAAGAAAAAAACTTGTCAAATAATGTGATAATTGCTTTCTTCAACCCGATAATACGTTTAAAATATACTCTAATTTATAGAGAAAAATTGAAAAAAAGATAATCCAAAAAAGAATCTAATATAAAAGAAAGTCAATGTTATAACGTTTCGGTTCTAATGAAATAATTTTTGATTTATAGAAATATCTATGGAAAAAGGGTTGATTTTGTATTTAAGATTATTTAGTTATTTACGTGGAATATGTTAACTTGTTTCCTTTTCATTCCACTTACTCTTTCCCTTCTTTAACTGCCTCTCCCTTCTATCTCTTTATCTCTCATTCTTCAGTTTTTCTTTTCTATTTCTTCCTTCCTCCTCCTTCTTTCTCCTTTTAATTCAATATCTCTCTCGATGATTCTGTTTATTTTACAGCATTGTCTTAAACAGTCACGTGACATAATTTATACACGAGTGCTTATTTATTGATTAAATGGTTACACACTTTCTCTGTATATATAATATTTCTTCCATGTTTTGTACTTTATTAAACATCCCTTGGTGATTAAACGTCACTTGATATCATCATTCATTGTCCTGATGATGGTTCAGTAGAACCGAAACGTTACAACGTTGGCTTTCTTTTACATTAAATTCTTCTTTTTGGATTACCTTGCTTTTCGATTTTTCTCTATAATGTCAGATTCATTTTCACTATTTGCTTCGACTCGAATTTATATAAATTCACTCTTATAAAGAAAATTGCTGCGTATTTTAAGAATAACCCCACCCATTTTTTTTTGTGTCAAACCGTGATTTACACTGTGGGATATTCCTGGATAAGATTCCCACCGACAGAAAATGATTTCACACAAATTGAAATGTCACAAGAAAAATATCAGAGTGAATTGGAACTAAACCAACAGAAAAGGTGATAAAAAACCCAACTAGTTATAAAAAGAAATAAACAAAATCTAAAAAAACAGAGTAAAAAGGCTAAAAAAGACTGGATCGTAGCTGACAAATTCACAGAAAATAGAAATGACTTTGACATTAACTTTTTACTTAAGAAAAAAAAAAAACATCGAGCTACACACACAGAACAGTTGTTTATTTCCTTGAATAAAATAGACAAACAAATTTTAATTTACAAAACATTTCACAGCATTAAACATCATATATCTGTACGAATAATTCAATGGGTGGCTTTTCACTGACAAATGACAGCGTTACATAATGTAAATTGGGGCGTACAAGTCGATCTGACGTATAAGTAGACTACAAAAGCTTTAGCTCAAAATCCTGGGTTAGACAAACACCTGCTGTATATTTCGACCGCCAAACATACGATAGGCTACTGCTAGAATATATGATACATACAAATCTTACACATAAGCGTTCATATTAATAAGAATATTCAATCTATCGCGCTATCACAAAATTTCAGAGATAAACAATATACTGTAGTTTGTTGATTGGTAAATTGGGTGCTGTGACGTTTCAGCCAGTGTTTACAGTGAGTGGATCAGCTGTTACAAACAGCATTAAATATAGCGTTAAAACAATACCAGACTTGTATTACAGTTTTAAAGTTTTATATTATCATATTTACCCAACCCCTCAGCTCGGGCAGGATATGACACAAGGTCAATTTTTTATGCGGAGTTTAACAGGTTTGAATTCAGAGTTTTCCTTCTCGTAGACTAGCTGCCTCACCAAGGCTGAAGAACCTTGTCTGTCCTACTGTCCATAGCTGGAGGGAGAATAAATGGATTCATACCTTTCCCAATGGTATTAGTTCTATGTGAAATGCAATCAGTCTTGTCCAGGATTTGAACTCGTGTCGCCGTGTCCATTTCCTGCGAGGATAACCATTACACCATTATTGATTTAATTTGTTAAATATGTTTACCAAACACGAAATAAAGTTAGAAATCTTTGGAGTAATCTGTCGGTGTTGCAGGAAGTGGTGCATATCGATTTTCTGGTGTATTCTTCCACTAGCTGACCACTCTTTGGTAAAAGTCAAGATATTAGTCCTGCTTTATGCAATCATCTCTAGTTTAGTAGAGATTTTTAAGCCTATGAAGTCGACTTGTCATCGATACTTATGGTAGTTATATTTATTAAGGTTAAATTAGTGTGGCACTCGGCCAGAAGTTTGGAGTACTCAGTGTGAATCAAACACACTAACATTTGTCTGTTTGTCTAACTTGCGAACTGTTACATTACTTGAGGTACCCTTGTCAACGGTATACAACCAATAAAAATAGTTTTTGTCTATTTAACCAGATTTTGTGACAGATTGAACACTCAACACTTAGAAGGAGAAGCTTACAGAAGAATTTACCAGTAAGAATGAGAAATAATTTGGGACTGGAGAAGTCTCTGTCTGGTAAGTTGACGGAATAAAGAACTAATTTTGGGAATTTGATGAAGCTGTGTATTTCAACTTGCATTTTTTGAGGTCATGCCCACACATACATATATATGTATATGTATGCACACACACACACACACACACCTATTCATATATACATATATATATACATTTGAATTATGGTACGCATTAGTTCTTGCGAGCGTTGTTCGTCAAAACCGATGTATATCATGGCTTTTCCCATTTAAATTAATATAATTTCAATTTCTTTGTTCCTAGCTCGGGCTACAATAAAAATTTAAATGATTTATTAGAGAATAATTGCTCGTAATTATTTTCAACTGTCAACATAACTAGAAAGCGACGCTATACCCGTCTGCTCCAGAGGACTTGCACCCATACACACATGCACATACACGCAGGCACGTTGTGTAACGATTACCGTCGTCGGAAATAAAATCAGCGTCCGGATTTCAAAACCTCGACGAGGCTGTTTGCACTTCACTTAGCAGCCGTATTCGTGGAAAGGTATAAATCAAATTTGGTTTGGTTTGGTTTGGTTTGGTTTTATAGCATAACAATCGTTTTAGGTTATTTAATGCCAAATCTATTTTAAACATGTAAACAGTTCTATTTCAAACAATTCAGTTTAGCATTGTAGAGATTTTTGTTTACACACAGTTACATGTAAAAACAATTCTATTTCGAAGAATTCAGTTTACCATAAGTACACAGTTTAAATGTCAAAACAATTCTATTTCAAGCAATTCAGTTTCGAATAAGTACACAATTTAAATGTAAAAAACAGTTCTATCTCAAGCAAATCACTTTAAAATAAGCGCAAAGTTTAATTCTCTTTGTTGCAAAGTCGGTTGGGGCTATAGAATGAACCGACAGGACCTTTGTAGATGGGTAAGACCCCCTACGTGTGTCTTGGATATGACTCAAAACAATCTGATAGTCAAGTTCCAGTAATGCTGGAGCTTTTGGGTAATGCAGAGTACCCCTTCATTACCATCGTTCCCAGGTCCAGTCTGGCACGGAGTGGTAGCACCTGATACGGTCTGAAATATAGGTCAAATAGAGCTAAAATGCGTACGTATGCTAAACTGAATTACTTGAAATAGAAGTGTTTTGATATTTAAACTGAGTACTTATGCTAAACTGAATCGTTTACATTAGAACTGTTTGACTTAACTTAATAGCTTGAAATAGAAATGTTTTTGACAATTAAACTGTGTACTCATGCTAAATTGAATTGTTTGAAATAGAACTGATTATTTGTATATGCAGGACTCTGCTGGAGAAGCAGAGACGAGGCCATAAGTGATACACTCCTATGGACCCCACATATGGCCGAGCAAAAGCAGGACGACAAGCTCAAACATACATACATCAGCTCAATGAGGATACGGGATGTAGCCCTGAAGACCTGCCGGAGGCGATGAACGGTAGGGAGAAGTGGCGAGAGAAGGTCAGGGATATTCGTGCTGGCGGCACGACATGATGATGATGATGAATGTTAAATCAATTTTATATATATAGACAGTTCTATTTCAAACAAAAGAGTTTAGGATAAGTACATTTTTTGTTTGCACTCACTAAAATGTAAAAATAGTTCTATGTTAAACAATTCAGTTTAACATAAGTAGTTCGGTTGGTTGTATGAGTTTTATGGCATTTACAAATAATCAGTTCTATTTCAAACAATTCAATTTAGCATGAGTACACAGTTTAATTGTCAAAAACATTTCTATTTCAAGCTTTTCATTTTATTCAAATAGTTCTAATTCAGCCAATTCGGTTTAGTATAAGTATACCTTTTTTATTCACAATTAAATATGAAAACAGTTCTATATTAAACAATTCAGTTTGGCGTAAGTACAGTTTCAATGTCAAAAACTTCCATTTCAAACAATTCAGTTTAGCATAAGTACGCAGTTTTAATGTAAGTACACAATTTAATTGTCAAAAACATTTCTATTTCAAGCTATTCAGTTTAGTCGAACAGTTCTAATTCAAACTGTTCATTTTAGTACAAGTATACAGTTTAGTTCGATTTAACCCATAGATGAGGCCTTAAAAGGTGCAACCATTCCGGGCCAGAGTGAACCAGGGGAGCAAAGGTAATGAAGGGGTGCTCCTCGTTCTCCAAAGCCCCATCATTTCTGGAACCTTACCGTGAGATTGTTTAGTGACACTCGTTATGAAGAATACACTGATTGCACTTCTTCAGAGGGTTACTCTGAAGAAGTGCAGTCAGTGTATTCTACAGTCCCAGCCGACTTGACAATGCACCGAATTAAGGTCAAAACAGTTTTATTTCAGATAATTCAATTTAACATAAGTACACAGTTTATATGTCAAAACAGTTCTATTTCGAGAAAATGAATTTTGCATAAGTATGCAGTTTAAATGTCAAAACAGTTTTATTGTAAACAAACCAGTTTAGCATAAATACGCAGTTTAAATGCAAATAACAGTAAAGTCAAGAAGGCACGGTTTAGTTTTACTTAACCCATAGATAAGAACCTTATCAGGCGCTACCACTTCGGGCCAGAGTGGACCTGGGAGTGATGCCAATGAAGGGCTACTTGGCATTCCTTAAATCTCCAGCATTACTGGAACCTGAGCATCAGATTGTTTAGTGTCATCTCCAGGACACTCGTTGTGGGGTCTTACCCCTCTACTGAGAAGCAGTTGGTGTATTCTACAACCCCAGTCTATCTAGCAATACAAAGGCTGATATGACATAAAACCTAAACTAATAATTAATTCTATTTGACCAATATATACGACCCTTTCAGGTGCTACCACTCTGGCCCAAAGTGGACCTGGGAGAAATTGCAATAAAGGGGTACTTCTCGTTTCCCAAAACCCCAGCATTATATGAACATAACAATTCCTTTCAGCTATGAGTAAATGAACATAACAATTCCTTCAGGAATGAGTAAATAGTGACAGTACTCAGAAGAAAAATATTGGAATCTGAACTAATTGTACCCCACTTAAAAATTGATCTTGTTTCATATCCTGTACATAGAGGAGGAGTTAGCTGCTACCTTCGGGTGGGCGAGCTGCATTTTTGTCTCCTTTGCCCCCCTTGTACGGCACTAGACCATGCGTCTAGTTTAAGCCTCAAACTGGCATACGTGCCCGGACCCACATTTGGGTTCGTGAAACTGCTTGCCTCATCAGGCTCACATTGCACTAAGTGAGCCGATGAGCAGCACAGACAAGCAGGGTTCGAGTCTCGGCTCATTCCCGACCTCCCCTCCCCTTTATCCCCACTTTAATCGGCCTTCGAGCTTTTGACCTTGTGTCAAGTCGTGTCTGGTGGGAGGCAGCGACAAATACTCAGGAGGAGTTAGCTAATACAATTACATATACAAAATATTATATAAATCTGTGTATTAGCACGCTTCCTCGTGCATTGATAATATTTTACTTTTCCGCAAAACCACGAATATGAAATATTCATTTCGGTTCAAAGTCACTTGAGCATATTTTTTTCTTTCCTTAGCTCTCTTTTCAAGTAAACTATGCACTAGACAAGGTGACTAAACTAATATAATCACCATCTAGTGGTACCATCAGCACTGACATCACTGACCCTCTCTTGCCACCCCTCTTGACCGTTCATCGCTTCTGGCAGGTCCTCACGGTGACACCCCGAATCCTCACAGAGCTACTGTTTGTAGGTGCGAGCTGTTCGCCCTAACTTTGCTCGGCTATGTGAAGGGGTTCATAGGAGCACATCACTTATGAGCTCATCCCTACTTAATCAGCAGTGTCCTGCATGTCTGGTTCGTTTAACTTTGATAGTTTTCGTGATGCATGGTAGGTGGCCGGACAGCTGCTACTTTGTAGGGTGTTGCTTCCAGGAATTGTTCAATATTGCTCGCAGCATTCTTGTGTAGTTGCAGTCAAGCTTTTTCTCCCTCCGTTTAGTTAGCGACCATGTAGTGCTTCCATACAGCAGTATCAACATGACCGCTGGTTGGAAGAAACTGCATTTCATTTTATCAGTCAGGTCCGACTTCCATACGACCAATAGTCTATTGATAGCTGCCCATACCTTAGCTCGCCGCGTGTCGAAGTCTGTCTCGTTTGATGAGACACTGCTTCCTAAGTAGGTGAACTTGTTAAATAGTTTCATAGAGCTATCGCTTAGTGTGGAAATGTCGCCTTTTTGATTAAAGCACATACATTCCGTTTTGTGTGCATCGACATGGAGACCAATGCTTGCAGCGGCTCGTTCCAGACTATCCTATAGGGTTTCGGCTTGGGTGGATGCACTTGCCAGAAGCGCTATGTCATCGGCGTAGTTGGTGCCGGTAATTGTTTTTGCGGGGTACCTTCTGCCTCTTTTCTTTGTCAGCTTGAAACCATTTTCTTTGATTTTATCAATCGATGTTCTGAGCACGTAGTCTAGACAGATGATAAAGAGGTATGGGGCTAGTGTGTCTCCTTGCAGTACTCCTGCTACAATGTCGAAGTAGTCTGTGTCTCCATCCGGAAAACGTACTTTCTCTTTGGTGTTTCTATAGAGAATCATTATGGCTGCGAAGGTTTCTTTCGGTAGGCCACCATGATTAAAACTATGACAGAAAAAAACATGAATATATTTTCGTCGTAAAGCAGCATTCTTCAAGATATTTATCTTTGACAAGACACGAGTTGCTCCCATCAGTACGTAGGAAAATTAAAATGATCCTTTAATTTTTGGAAAAAATAATTTTGTTAAAGATAACAAAAAACTTTTCCCAATACTAAACTTCCTACCCACAGACTTAACAAATTTAAAAAAAAAAGATGCTAAATTGATTATAAAGGAGAAGTTGTTTTTTATGTACAGACATTAAATCAATATATCAAAAAAAAATTAAAAATCCTAAACGATCGACTAATATTCCGTCTAGAAACCATTAACCTGAAAAGATTTTAGAAAATAAAGTTACCCCCCAAAAGGCCAGTAGATTTTAACCTCCAAACACTTAGAAACTTATTATTCATTAAAACTTTATGTCAAAATATTTGTGTTAAAATATTCATTCTTAAAATTCATCTACTTTCATAGGCTGATTGTCCGACTTGACAAAAACTTCAATAAAGAAAAGTTAATAATTTTCCAGTTCGAAAATATTTTTAAACACCAAATCAAATGAAATACAACTAAAAATGTTCAGTACTTATATATATATATATATATATATATATATATATATATATATATATATATATATATATATTTAACTTTCGTAAATATATCAGTTTTGAAATGTACATATGAAATATACGCTGATGATCCTATAAGGTCCCTATAGATCTTGATCCAGTAATTTGTATATATTTACCAAAGTTTGTGTGTTTATTTTTTGTTCATACTATATATGAATGTATATAGGTGTATGCGAGTAATTGAGAGAGAGAGAGAGAGAGAGAGAGAGAGAGAGAGAGAGAGAGTGGGAAGACACAGAAAGAAAGAAAGAAAGAAAGAAAGATTGGGGAAACGCACACGTTCGTGCGTGTTCCCTGGTCATTGAAATGGAGTGAATATATGCATATTGTTTTTGTAAGAAATGGTTTCGGTGACTTGAGTTCAATTCTTGTGCAATTCTGTGGCGTTTCAATTTACGTAGATGTGATCAGGCAAAACATGAATCTCTCTCTTCTTTCCACCCACAGCTTTGAGTAAATAGTAGGATAGACTAGGTTTTTAGACTTTGAAAGACAGACAGACTATGAAAAGAAAAACTATGAATTCAAACCAACTTTACTAAGCTTGGAAATTGAGTTCGTGTTACATCCTGTTCGTAGCGGGAAGCTACATAGAAAATTACAAGCAATAAGTAAGTTCTCGTGTTCGTTATTAATCATTTTTTTATTTCATTTTTTTCAAGTCTCCTAATTTTCCTTGTATCAGGATCTAGGTGGTCAAGGAATTGTCCCACATATTCTGACCAAGCGTTTTCGATCATACACAGGAAATTTTCTTTTATTGTTAGGGTCACATCTATGAGTCAAATAGATTTTTTTAATCAACGTAGAAAATTACAAGCAATCAGTTGGTCCTCGTGTTCGTTGTTTATCATTTTTTATTTCATTTTTCAAGTCTCCTCATAATTTTTCTTGTATCAGGATCTTGGTGATAAAGGAATTGTCCCACATCTTCTGTCCAAGCGTTTTCGATCATACTTTTAAGCATCATCTTGGCTAGTAAAGTTTTGAGTTGACGGTTTGGGTTTTTTTTTTTTTTTTAATTATTTGAAGCGTTTTTTTTAAGTTGTCGGTCTGAACGTTTTCAGCGTTTTGTTTTAAGACTTTCGGTTGAAGAAAGAAATTTACAAATATAATTACTGATTTTAGTTATTAAAAATATTTAATATTTTGGTGCCCATATTAAATATAATTTTATTTATGTTTTTTTTTTTTAATTCTGGGGTTTGTAATCGTTTTTTTTATTATTGTTCTTATAATTATTATATTATCTGCGAGAATCATCCTTACATCGGAAGATGTAAATTGGCTAGTGATCTGCATTCAAACCATTTGTCCTTCGCTTCCTGTCCGTGGTGAAGAGGTTTGTTAAATACGTAAAAGAACGAGGATACATAGAAGACTGAGAAAACATAGGAATTGAAGAAGAAAAGACGACAAATCAGAAGAAAAACCGAAAGTTAAAAGAAGCTGAAAGAAGAAAAGAGACAAAGAAAAGAAAAGAAAAATGAGTAAAAGAAAGGAAATAAAGAAAAAAAAACTGTTAAGTGAATTCCTTTGCAAACCAGACCCACACTATCTTTAATGTACATAATTGGAATACTTTTCATCCATCTTGTATCCACCACCAAAAGTAGACATGTTCCATCACCTGAACATATTCTTTAGAAATCTGGCATGAAAAGTAATTTATTTGGTATAAACATTTATTGGATTGGTAGATCTTTTTCATTAAATGGAAATACCTTTCATGAACTATCGATAATTCTGAGGTAATTTTTCATTAAATGGGTAATAAAATCAATGAATGTACAAAAGAAAAGTAAATCAATATCATAAGACCCGATCGCAGAAAAGAAAGAACACTAATATCACTTGATTCTTATTTTGTTTTGTTTCGATCTTTTTGTCTTTTTTTTTTTTTTTGATCAGCAGAAATTTTTGATAGTCTTTTTTTTTAAATTCATCTTTGCTTCAGCGGTACTCGTCCTCTGTTCTACTAACCGGACGAGTGTGGCACAAGGCCGTTTTAAGGTGAGGCCGGGCACAGGGCCGTAGCTTCAAAAATGCCTCGGGCCTCGTCGGCATTCCCCCTAAAAAGGCGATAAACCTAACTCCTTCAATGTGGGTTAAAGCCTGGGGGGATGGCCCCCTGTGATTCGAGGTATGTTCAGAGACGTGACACACTCGACCCGATCCGTGCCGTTGATACTACAGCCGACCGAAGTCTGTCCCGAGAACTGGATTCAGTTGATTAAAATCAACCATCATTTTTGTCTAAGCTTGAATATCCCTGTTTGACAGTCATATTTATTCCGACCCTAAAACTTATTCGACCAGACTTAGAACATGTTGACTGTATCCAATTGGGTTTGACTCTCTTCATAAAAGGGTGTGTACAGTGTATGACAGTTAACTACAGCTGTTGGTTTCATGTTCTGGAATACGGCATTGTGTGGAGTACCGTACTACTGTAATAACTCCTAGGTTAACTATGTCTTAGAGTGATGGGGCATATTAGGTTTCTCTTTTTAATGGCATATCAACTTTCGTGGGTTGTTTAATACAAAACCTATTCTTATTAAAAAAAAAAACAGCTATGGTACAATTTAACCCATAGTTGCGGGGATAATGGAATTCATATCTTTTCATTAATATCAGTCCAGAAGTAAATTTAATCATCCGATTAGTGTTTGAACTCGCTTACTTCGAGGCGGCAGTCCAGCACTTTTAACCATTAAGTCAAAGGAAATTTTCTTATATTATTAGGGTCCCATTTGTGAGTCAAATAGATCTTTTAAACAGCGATTCGTATTCGTTAAGAATACTTCACACCGTGTATTAATAAATGATGGGTATTAAGAATAGTTACTTAAAGCCAAATACGTTTACTGAGGATAATTATTATGAGTTGTTTGAAACCATATAACTGTGCAAAAAAGTGATTGTTTTTAAAAGAAAAAAATGGCTTGAAGCTATATAATTAGTTGTATAGACAGGAATTCTTACAAATGTTTGAAAATTATTCGTGTTGGGCGTACATGATATTATATAACTGTGTGCAAAAACAAAAAAAATTCTGAAGAAACAATAATACAAAAAAATAACATCTGGTTTGGAGTTTATTTTCAATATTAAATCAGTTCATGGTGAAAAATATATTGGGACTTACTGCTCAATAGGGAAAATATACGGTTAACTTCTGTTTTTTTTGTTTTGTTTTTTTGTTTCTTTATTTGTTTTCTTAACGCATTATAGGGACAGATATGTTGTGTATACAATCAAACTTGAAAATCAGTATTTTCGTAAAAAAGAAAACAATGACGATGAATCAGTACCAGTTGTTTCATGTATTCGTTTATTATTTTTCTAGTAAAAAATGTTCATGTTATGAATATTAGTTTTATTGTGTTGATTCAATGATAAATAAGCAGTATATTCTAAACTTCAAAACTTTCGTTACATACAAGTCATCAACAGAAAAATACCTTCTTTCTAATAGGAATATTTCTTACACTATAAAAAGTATTTTAAATTCCATACATCGACTCGGGTCATATAGCAAAATAACAAGCTCACTTCTTCCGGAATAACTGTATGTATGCATAAAATTCCTCAATTAATACTTGAGTCTTAAACTTAGAAATTTAATAATAAAGCAAATGAAACTAACATTGACACAGTAAAACCTATCAAAATTTATATATATATATATATGTGTGTGTGAGTGTGTGTGTGTGTGTGTATGTATTGCGAACCTCAGCAGTAGTGTCTCATCAATTTAAAGTGATGTCAATAGGCTCCGAGCGAAGGCGTGAACTACTAGTGATACGCTATCGATCATATGGAAATCTGTCTCTCCGATTAAATAAAAATAGCGGTTGTGTCAATACTCTTGTACTGACGTACAATACAGATGCTGACAAAACCCAAAAAGAAAAAAGTTAGACGAGAACTGCACAATGATACTGCGAGCTCAATAGAACAACTCCTGAAAGCAGCACCCCACGAAACAACTGCTGTACGGCCCTGTTATCTCCGATCTCTAAAACCATCCAAATAAGACGAATGAGATATGCGAGACACAGCTGGAGAAGCAAGGAGGAACTCATAAGTAACGTTTTCCTATTGACTCCTTCACATGGGCAATAGCTCTGTGTGGACGCAGGATGTAGTTTCGAAGACGTACTGAGAGCGATGAACGTTAGGATTAGATGGAAAAGAGAGAGAGACAGAGAGAGAGACAGAGAGACAGAGAGAGAATCTGGGAAAGCCATGCTAACAGCGTACGATTATATATATATATATATATATATATATATACAAGATTCGATTTTCGATGTGATAGGTTGCATGGACGACTGTGGGTGTTTGGGAACTAAAACAGTTCCTCAACTAATCCTACCAGATGAAGAAGATGGCTATACACCCGGCAGGATCGAAAGTAAAACTTTTCAAAAAACCAAAATAATATTCTTGTTGTTTCAGCAAACCTCAAGTACACTTATCCCGTGATAGATACCAAGATTTTGATACTTAATCAACCTCAGATGGCACCTCTGGTGGTGTAACGGTTAGCAAGCTAGACGAGCGAACATACATGAGTGAGTTCGAGTCTCATTGGGTGCCCCATTCATTCAGCCTTGTGCCACATCAAAGCAAAGAGCTTTGTAAATTACCTTAATCAACCTCAGAGAAAGACAATGATATAAAAACTGAAGAGATATATCATTGGCTTTTATTAAAGCATATATCTTGGATAAAATCACAGATATAAAACATACAGCTTCAATACCATTAAGTGACGTAGCGAATCTATTCTTTTGGATACGTTGGTAAATGGCATTGACTCAGTAAAAATGTCTGTCTACGGTATTAAGATCTTCAGGCATAGGTACTACTTGATATCATAGAGCTATCAATAAATGATACGTTATATCATTACTCGAATTCAATACGTCCCAAGTAGGATACTGAAATGAATCTTGAACTCATGGCAGTTTAGCGTCATGCCTTCGTTGTCGTTACTTCCCTGGATACTATAAGCAGAAGTGGTAGCAGTTGTTATAGTTCGACCTATCGGTCAAATATAACTGTTTAGGGTAATATTTGAAAGGATTATGAACTTCATTAAAATATTTTCTCCAAAAGAATTCCTATGAAAACTAAATCGGA